>JAIUCV010002593.1:0-44381 GCA_026724425.1 Erythrophleum ivorense | reverse complement strand
GTGATTTAGCAACATAGAAACTGGAGTATAGGGACGGTTTGCTACTTACTCGAAAGGTAATCAGGGCACTTGATTTGAAGACGGGGATTGGGGCTTGGATGCCTCGGTTTTGAACTCTTTTTTCGCTTGTCGAAATACATGGCTAACGTGCACAATTTTGAGACAAGATCCCGTCTATAAGGAAAAAAATAATTAAACAGCTTGCTCAAGACACATGTTTCGAAGAACGTCTTTTTTCCATGCTCGGGCTAGTTGGGAGGTGAAAGACACAAACAAAGCAAGTGATTAATCATGTCATATTCCCCGCTTACTGCTCGTGTACTCAAGGGCTTTCAAAAGCAGTTCTCGAGGTGAAGGAAGCGCGAGCAAGTATTACCGGCTTTAAGAGCTTTAAGAGAAGGTGCCCCCATTGGTCCTTAGCCCAGTCAAAAAGAATGCTTTGGTGACTTGAAAATTAACCACATGCGCAAATACAGATGCCGCTGCATACGAATCAGCCTCAAGCAGGCACGCACCAGGGAGGGCGAAAGAAAGGTAGACCACTATATCATATATATCGTCGGGCTTTCGTCCCTTCGCCTATAGGCGGCGGCTTGGCTTCGCTTCTCTAACTCGCTTTGTATACGTTGCTCGCTCCGTCAGGAGTTGGTTTGAACCCCATAGAAAGTCCACCTTAATCGCCTTAGGATCCCCGAGGCATAGAATCCTTCCCAAAGAAGCATCCTCAACATTAGCAGGACCAGAAGAGGAAATCGCAGCTGGAGTCTCAACAGCAGTAAGGTGCTCCACACGACTTGACTCCTCATGGACCGACTGAACCACTAGGTACAACGAACCCCCAAACCCGTGGTCGTCAACAAGCGAAGGCCTCGGCTGAGTGCACCAGTGAAAAGTTTCCTCAGCCGGCGTGACTCGGACCGATGGAAGGCTTTTAAGAAAGATGAGGACATTGTGGACACATCCTCCTTGGTTGTCTTCCCCAATGCTAGGCTACCCCCGAAGTTTAAAATGCCCGACATGGACAAGTTCGATGGAACGGGATGCCCTAAGACACATCTCCTCATGTATGCCGGGAACATGCAACCTTTGGGTGCTTCCTTCGGAACCCTCTCCCTCTGGTCGTTCCTGCGGAACCCTTGCTCAGTTGTTCCAAAGGACACTGACCGGCGCTGCCTTAAGATGGTTCCTCTCCCTGGATGACAAGTTCAAGAAATTGGGAGGACATATGCAATGAGTTCAACAATAAGGATAGTTACAACATCGAGGTAGATGTAACCAAGCGTGACTTAGAAAGCACCAAGCTGCAACCTAACGAGACCCTCTCTGAGTACATTACCAGATGGAGGAAAAGGGCATCCCAAATGACAACCAGACCCCTGGAGAGGGGGGCCACTGGAAATGATAGTGAAAAACCTCTTGCCAGAGTATCAAAAGCATATGTATGCCCAATACCTACCCGACTTCAAAGCTCTCATAGAGATCGGGTAGAGAATTGAGGATGGAATCCAATCAGGCGTATTCCAAGACAAGTCCTCTAACACCTCAAACAGGTATAGGAGTAACAACAACAACTCCAGGAATTACAATGCTCAGACTTCACAAACCAAGGGTAACGAAGTCTCCAATATCAATGCTCAACAACCTCTTCGGTTGGACAAACGGCCCTACACAGAGCTAGGCATGCCGCTGGGCGTGGTATACAAGATAGCATCTAGCAAAGGACTTATCAAACCAACCAGTTCCGAATCCCGAATCGAAAGCCATAGGAACAAAGCTTGAGGAATACTGTGACTTCCATCAAGCCAAAGGGCACAAGACTGATGTGTGTCGAACTCTCAGAAGAGTGGTCCAGGATCTCATAGATAATGGATCAATAATTCCACCATCACCTAAGTCAAGTGTTACTGCGAATCCACTTCCTAAGCACGAGGCTACCATCAACTACCTCGAGGATGATGATGAGATGGACTATACCTACCTAATCAATCCTGAAGAAAAGGAACCTGAAAGGGTAGAGGATCTACTGGGACAGCCCTCGGGCAAATTTGACTATAAGGTGTTCTACACTGCACCACCTCATGCGAGCATACCATTGGAATCCATCATTCCAACGGGATGGGGTCCAGATTTTGAAGAACAAGACCGTCAGAAGGAAGATATGGACATAGACATGGACTGGGATGAGTTTACTGACGCCATGACCATAGACTGGGACTTCTTCATAGACGAAATGGACTTAGATGACTTATCAGCACCTAGTGACAATGATTGTATGGTGCTTGACCTCAACGACTTTCTTGAGGAATACTGCATCAATGCCATCACTAGGAGTGGAAGGCAGTACCAAGGACCTGTCCCTGACAGTCCTCTTCCTCCACCAATCGAGAAAATAAAGCTTGATCCAACGCCAGAAGAGGATCTTATCCTCAAACAACTAAAAAAGACTCAAGCTAATATCTCGATCTGGAGTCTTATACAGTCCTCATACCACCATCGCCAAGCCTTGAGTAAAGCACACAATCAGTGCCAAGTACCTAGTGATACTTCGCCAGAAACATTGGTGGCAACATTGATGAATGCTACCAAGACTGCCGCCATTACCTTCACTGACAAAGACCTACCTGAAGGTGGAAGTGATCACAACAAGGCACTGTACATTACAGTAATGGCTTGTGGAAAGCCCTACAAAGTAAGCCCAATGGTACTCATAGACAATGGCTCAGCTTTGAATGTCTGTCCATTAAAGGTTGCAAGCTGTCTGAGGCTTGAGGCATCAGATTTCACTCCTTCAGACCTGATTGTTAGGGCATATGAGAATACCAAAAGAGAGGTATTAGGTGTAGCCACCTTGGATGTGAGCATTGGACCGCATGATCGGGAGAGCATGAAAATTCCTTTCCAAGTAATATTAGTTCCTCCACTTTACAGTACTCAATTTCATCGAGCCAGCATGTTTTAATCTGTTACTTGGCAGACTGTGGTTGCACCAAACCAAAGCGGTGCCATCCTCTGTGCACCAGAAACTGAAATTCCCCCTCGGAACTTCGGTGGTAACCATCCAAGGGATTTGCATGGAAAACATGGCAAGGTCAATAATGCACCAGTACTAGAAATCCAACCCGAGGCTTCTTTTGCCGCTTTATCCGGGTTTGATTTCGACACAGTTCAGGTTTTTGACCATGTGGAGAGTAAGGAGCTCATTGGTCTTTACTTTGACCCATATGCAAATCACGCAGTGGCTAACATCATGAGGAAGATGGATTACTTCCCATGCTTGGGGTTAGGGAAGAATCAGCAAGGCATAACTGAAATACCAGAATACCCAACCTCCATACCTCTATACGGGCAAGGATACGCTCCTTCGAAGGAAGATCAAAGGGAGCGAGAGGAAAGAATCCAAAGTTGGGTCTTGGCCAAAAAGAATGGCGAGACTTTTGATTGGAAAATGCGCCCCTACTTCAAAACCCTTAACGGTTACTTTGTCAAAGAAGGGGCAGATTTCCTTTTTGTGGCTTTCCTGAGCCTTGGTATTGCCCTACTACTAAAAAGATAATGCCCGGGTTTGAAATCTTCTTCGATACCAGCCTCAAGCTAGAAGACTGTGAGCCGGTGCAGCTGATGGAAAAGGATTGGGAAGAGAACATGGATGCATCTCTCTTTGAGAATGTTTATGTCCTTGAAGATGGAGATGAAATTGAGCCAATAGGGTTGATTCGGTCTTCCAATTCCCCACTCCAGAATTGGTACCTCGCAGAAGAGTCCAGACCTATGCATCTAGAGTCAGAACCAGAGTCCGAGTCTGAAACCGAGTCAGAGTCTGAGTCCAACTCTTCCTTGTATCAGTCTGAGTCTTATAGTGAATCTCCTTTGTAAGAGGTGATCAACCTCTTCCTTTTCCCCTGTTAACAAGGGGTCTCATTAAGCAAATATCGGGCTAAAGCCTCTTTTCCGAACAAGCTACAGCGCTGGAAGAGACCTATTTGATAGTTTTGAAATGACATCAGTAAGGGGAGCTACTGCGTAACCTCTCACTGCTTCGCTCCAAAGCTTACGAGGACAAAAGAAAAAGCCCTCTTCTTATCGTTCGCCGGGAAGTAACTTCTCCGTCCGTAGGGCAAGATTCAAGACTGATTGTTGGTTCCGTCCCTCTTCCCCTATCATCTATAAGGCCTAGGGTTCAATAATCAATGAAATAATCAGTGATCTAGTGGCATTCTGAATTAAGAAATAAAGTAGCTTTTTCATGGGTTCTAGACCGAAATGGTTTAGAGAGAGGTTATGTAATATCTCGACCAACGGGAGAGGATCGGAGACGCTCGAACGAAGTGAGAGGATACAGTATCTCGACTGAAAGTCAGAGGCAGCAGGTCAGGGAAGGACTGTAACAGCTACCTTTAAGACTTGATAGAGATTGCCTTCAAGGAAAGGCTAAATCCACTTGTTGGCCTATCTGCAGTCAATAGACTAAAAGAAAGAATTCCCTCTCCCTAGTGGTAGATTAAGAATTTCTATTGCTTACTTTTCAGTCTAACTTGACTCAATATTCTTTCCTGAAAGGCTTTCTCCCGGGATTCTCTTTTCTTTTCTAAGCATTTGCCTGAAAGCGCGGAGGAATTGATGTAAGCTTTTGAATCGAACTCAGTAAAGAAAGAAATCCTATAGCTTGGCCCATTACTGCTTCTACCGCTCCTTTCGCTATCGCTCAAGCTCAATCCTCTCCTGTAAGTCGAGCGTCTTTGAACCTACCTTTCGCTATCGGTCGAGCATCTGCAAACCTCGTAAGAGAATTTCTCGAATACATATAGATGGAATGGCTTTCTTGAAAAAGAGTCTCTTTCGCAACTTCATACCTCTCCCTGCAATCAAACTCAATAGCCTTAGGACGCGCAGGAGTTCAATAAGAAGGATTTATCCTATCGTTCGTGCCCCTATAAGTGAGCTTCCCTCCTCGGGAGTTACTTTACTTACTACTGATACTGAGACTGACTACTAACTACTAAGAGACAACTATCCAACTTGCGGTCGGCTTTCTGGGAAGAAAGAAAAGACCTTCAAACTACTGAACCAGCAAGAACGAGAATCAGAATAAGAATGTAATACAATAAATAGACTTTCATGTAAAGCTAAAGCTTTTGAATCCAGTTAAAGGAACGTAGTAGCTCGACTGAAAGGAGAGGGTTGGGGCGTAGCCTTAGCTTAGTGCTTGGGCTAAGGATCAAGGACGCTCGAGCAAAGCGAGAGGAAGGTAGGGAGTGAGAACTGCTCGACCATAGGGAGAGGTTACGCAGTACTCCCCCGACAACTGGGAACTCCCAATGGCTCTCAGGGGAAGAAGCGGATCTCTTATCCATCCTTAATACCGAAAGATAGTTAGACCTGCCCCTATCCTTAGACCTACCAGGGACGAAGTTACTGGCTGTAGGGGACGACTTTGTACCTGAAGCATACAGGAAGGGACGGA
This sequence comes from Erythrophleum ivorense, assembly GCA_026724425.1. NCBI lineage: Eukaryota > Viridiplantae > Streptophyta > Magnoliopsida > Fabales > Fabaceae > Erythrophleum > Erythrophleum ivorense. The sequence goes on along the minus strand of JAIUCV010002593.1, from coordinate 38,920 downwards.
AGGTCTTTCTTTAGGAGTTGCTTAGTTGAACAAAGTGAGGAAGTGGCATCCCGGAGTGTTGGAGTTCAGGGCCTAATAAGTGTTGGTTGGAAAGGACCGGTAGTCGAGAAGAAGAACCTCGTAGAAAGGAAAGATTCTGAGAGGGTGGGAAGAGCGGCATTACTGGCTCGAATAAGCTAAGCAGGAAAGGAGGTTGCCAGCTGAAGGTAGCAATCATTTCAACTGGATTCTTACGCCCACTCAGAATCACCGGATAGCCTATTGCTTCCAACTTACTGGACAAGGCTGGGACTGAGGCGCCCTCCCCCGGAACATATCAATCCAGAAGATCGACTAGCCTAGGGTGCCAATGGATTCTTTCTCAGCGATTTCGTTGAGTGAAAAGACAATCTAATCGATATCCCAACAGCAGCACAAGCCCATGAAGGCTAGACCTTATCCAAAGGCAGTAGGTTCATTCCTCCCTGAGCTCCGGGTGGTCAGTGACTTGTGGACCAAGAGGCATAGAGACAGAGACAATCCATGAAATAAGCAAACGAAAGAACGAAGGAAAAACATAGAAAAGGATAAAACTACAAAACAGGATCACAACAGGCCCACGGAAATGGATGGATCAATGGACACCCATTTGTAAGAGGTAGGCTGGGCTGTGTTGTCGTTGGTCTTGGAATTGCTCGTGGATGTAGACTCCTAGGACCATCATTGGGTCGGGTCACAATTGAGCGAGCTAACCTTGAAGGGCTAGAAAGACAAGGTATCCAGTTCATGAACTGGATAATACAGTACAGAAAAGAAAGAAAAGAGGATTGGATGAATAGATGAAGCCGAAGGCTTAAGGGAAAGGAAAGCTTTACGTTTCTGTAGTTATATATAAATATATTCATCTCTGTTGAATGAAGCATTTGAGATCTTTCCTAATTATTAATCTTAAGTCTATTCAGCATTCTAGAGTTCTTTATTCAAGTAAGCTCTCAGTAGATTTAGAAAGAGAGGTAAGTCAGTATATCAAGAACAAGAATAGAAGACCTATGACTGAAGGTAAGAGCAGTTGGTCTAACTTGAGGTCTAAGGAATAAAAAAATAGAATCTATATAGCGGGTAATTTACTTGTAACCTAGGCTTTAAGCATCTAGACTCTATAGCACTCTTCCTTGTAAGGCCGCTCTCTACATTCAGATCTTACTGATTTCAGTATCTTAGTTTGGGCATTCCATATAAATGGAATCGAGTCCACTCGCAAAGTTCGCTTCTAACGAAGACCAAACGTGTCTTTCAACGACCAAAGGCTCTAATGCTGCTGACTTGAAATCAGACGATGCATCGAAGATGTGTATGAGAAGGAAGAAACTTCGACTATCTTAGTTCGGTATGGAACGCCAAGCCAATTGGAAAGACCTCAACACTCACTTATACCATAGAATCAAACCAAACCGAAGGATTTCCATAGATCAACCAATTATGTGGACGAACCGCGCACCGTAGCTCATAGCTGTGTTCCGAACCCTGTATTTGAACGAAGTGAAGTGGAAAATCTCCATCGAAAACGCGAGCAGGGATGGCTGCGAAACTTGACTTGTAAGAACGATGTGCTTGCTTCATTCGAAAGAAGCACGAGATAAGAGCTTCTTCCAGTTAGGTGTAGACCAAAACAGTTGTTAATTCTCAGCAATTGATAGTCTAAATCGAATCTCGTATTGCGAGGTTCGGCGCAAGAATCAAAGCATTTCCTTTTGGCAAGATCAGACCTAGAAATTAAGGTTTTTTAGTCAGCTAAGCAAGCATTCTGCTACCTTACCGTCAGAAATATAAATATTGAGGGCATGTCTTCTGGTCCAGGCCTTATTTATCTTAGGGATAACCTACACAGCAAGCCCCTGAACTTCATTTACGGGGCCGGCCTTCCAAGTCTATAGCACTCCCTTCCAAGTATGAAGACGCACGGGACCAGTAAATAGATTAAGTGTCAGCCTTTTTGAAGGGAAGGGATAGGATGGTGGCATACCACCAACCTTAGAAGCTATGACTGAACCCAGATGGACCTCTGAAGGGGGCATATTTCATATCCTTAGGACGAAGCTACCTACGCAAGAGGGCTATAATAGACCCTTTCACGTACGGATCTAGAGGCAGGTCTCTCGCTTCGCTCGAGTGACTACGTACCTTTTCTAAAGGACTGTAAGTCAAGTCTGACTTCATTTCCTAGATCTCAAGCCTTCCATTTCTTCCTATTCCATTGCCCAGCTGCATAGTGCCATCCTACCAGCGGCTCAGTCTCGCTGCCTTTCCTTTCTAGCTATCACTCTTTTTCCCCAGAAATACATCACCTTGGCGTTGAATAAAATGTCCCCGAGTCCATGTCGTGATAATAGAGCAAGGCCTGGATGTCCTTGTAGAAAGTCTAGCCCGAGTTCCCCAAACAAGCTAAGGTAACCCGCTAGGGCTCTGATCGTGACAAAAGTTCTGTTAGGTTCTTAGTAGCACTAGGGGAACTTTTTATAGGTGCTTTAACTGCGGTATAGGTAGGTGGAAGAAGCTGGTACGGAAAAACCTTCTGTATAAAGTTCGAAATGGTGAATTAGATTAAGGATTCCATGGATAGTTTCATTCGACATCGTGATGGAGGACATAACTTACGATCATCGGCTTTGATCATGCATTAATATAAGACTACATTGGAGCTAATTTTTACCTACCCTGATCCTCTCTTTTTAGATCGGCCTCACGTGGTAGAGCCCCATCCATTTTAGAGATTTTATAGTAGTGGCTTTGGAGCCCCCTCTCCTGGATATCGCATAAGATCCGATCCAAAGAATAAGTTCCAAAGGTGGTCTCCAAATACTGGATCACCCCTTGGCCCCTGTAAGGCGCTAATCGTCGCATGCCCTCCTCTTGACGTAATTGATTGATGAGGTCCGCGATGGCACTTTGCCGTGACGTGACCCATTCAGAAAGGGCCTCGGGAGGCAACTCATTCAAATAAGACTCCAAATCCTCGTTTGATATTAGGTCCGATGATTGAGGTCCTACAAGATCTCCCGCTCCGGGAGCGTTCACCGAATCCCCGCGTCGCCTTACCGAAGAAGGCTCGGCCTCGTCCCCCGGATCTGCTTCTCTTTTCCGGTTGTTGGAAGGCTCGGCTGACGCGCCTTCTCCTGGAGGATGAGCTCCAATGGATTCCTGTGCGCCGATGCCAGCGTCGGGTTCTCCCTCCGAACTGCTCTGAAAATCCCCTTCCCATGGATTATCATTGAAACAGATTACGGGAAACCCAAATAAAAAAAGGGTTACCCCAAAAATTAGGAATGGAATAGACTGAATGAGCAATTCTAAAAGGAAAAGTTTAAGTTCTTTTAAGAATTTATCTGGTTCTATCTTTCTTTCGTTAGTTAATCCACCTTTCAGGGATTGTAGTAATTCCGGTTTTATAATAGTACTGGACTCTTTTATATCTTTCATCATTTTGGCATGGCTAACCACATACTTATAAAGATTATCTACCAGTGTTGATACGCGAACAGCTGGGCTATCCTTAATACAGTGGAAAACAGAACCAAGGACGTAAACCATGATTGCCTCTAAAGTATGATGATCAAAATACCGCAACAAATCCTTATCATGATCAGATAGATCATTCTTTCGTAAAAAATCCAAAGCACTCTCCTTATCTTTACTAATCAATTTAGTCACTAAGTCAGGAGCTAGCTGATAGAAGTTTTTAAGATCATCGAATTGAGTTGTGAAAGACTCAATTTTACCTTGGAGTTCGACTAATTCATTAGTACTCAATTTAGACTTTTCCTTATATTCATGCAAGACTTCAAAGACTTTATCTTGATATTTAGCTATATTAGATTTAGATTCACTATTACGGATAGAATTATTATTATATATTTTATTATAAAATGACTGAAAGAACTCATTCAATACACATTCTTTATCCTTAAAACTATCATTAGAATAATAATATTTGGATATATAGTATTGACTACAACCCATGGGATTTTCTTTAGTCAAATCGGCCGTAGAATCAGGGGGAGAAAGAAGAATAGGATAAGGTCTTGATAGAGCCTGTGCTAACGTACGCTTCTTTAGTTGCTTGGAGAGGAGAGGTTACGTAGTAGCTCTCCCGATGGGGAGAGGTAGGAAGACGCTCTCCCGATAGCTTGATCACAGGATGGGAAAAGTACCGGTCCAATCAAGAAGAAATGGAGTGAGACCCTAGGTCAACATGTTGACTCTTTTCTCGTACCGTTTGCGCCCTTCATCTAAACCCTTGCTTTTTTGGTCACAGAGCTATTTCACTTCCTTCCGGCCAGAAGATAAAGAAGAGTGTAGTAAGCCTAAGCTTCGCATTTCCAATTTCCAATTTGGAATCTAATTGCTAGTTGCAGAATCGAATTCATTTCAGTTGCTGAATAAAGGTAAGCCGAGCCAGCAGTCTTAGTCTTAGTCTTGTAGCTGTTACAGTCCGGTCAATGAACTCAACTCCAACTCTAAGTCTATCTCCCTTCTCTATTATTTCAGTTGCTTTCTCAGGCCTACGGGAGAGGTATGAATTAGTCACTAGAGCGAAACGTAAAAGGTCTTTCTTCATGGACTCGCTCCAGGCAGTAGATTCTTACTGATAAACCAACGCGGTCGAGCTATAAAGAGAATTCCTCCGTTCCGGTTTACCCTAGGGAGAAAGATTTCACTCAATCAATAGAATACGATTTCCCGGTTGACTTACACCGCCCCGAAGGGAATGGAGTCTCGGGATGAATGCCCGAAAAAGCAAAGTCAAAGACTAGATGACTGTCTGAAAGAAGCAAACTAAGAGTTCAGGCTTCTTTCCTTTATAGCTATCTTGTATTCAATTGCGAGACTGAAAGGAGAGGAAGGCTCTAAGGCCCTTGCTTGTTTATTAGAATAGAAGGTCACTACTTCACTCAATCAATCGTACCGCCGAAAATAGAAGAAGAAGACTTTCTCTCTTTTCTTTCCTCTCAGGAATAGAATATGATTTCTTTCACCTTTCCTCTCCTTACAGTCGAGATCTTCAAACCTTCAGTTCCAGGGAAGGGAGAGAATGAAAGGTTATCAGATCTTAGTAAGAAACTAAGGATAAACAAGTCTTCCATCCTCTCGCTAACGCTCGAGCGTCTCCGAACCTACGTTCCTTCCTTTGCTTGCTCATTCGCTTGCTACAAGTCAACTTCAAAAGAGCTAAAGCTTAGTAAGAAATTCGCTTTCAGACCTCTCGCTTTGCTCGAGAGACTTTGTAACCTTTCTTCTTTGCTCACAGAGCTATGAAAGGTTTGAGTATCTGGTTCTTCTTCTTTTCTTGCTCTGCCTCTGCAATTTCATACCTTCGCTCCTTGTCAATTCTTTCTTTGAGAGTGAGTCCATCTGCCTGCCATTCCCACCGCCCTATTCAAGATTGAATTCCAATTGCCCTATCTCTTTCTTTCTTTCTTGCCTGAACTCTTGCTTCTCACTGTCCTAGGGTTCAATAAAAAAGAATGATTAGGAGAGTTCGTGAACCTGATCTGATTAGGTCGCTAAGGTAAAGCTATTCCCTTTTCTTGCTGGGAAAGAAGCAACGGACACGAGAGAAGAGAGAAAGTCATTCCATTCCCCTTCCTATAGCTATCCCTATCGGCCAGCAAATGCAATGAGAAAGTCTAAGTCAATTTCTTTTCCTTTCCACCGGTGTGAGACCTAACCTAAGCCCTCAAGTAAGATTTCATAATCATAAGAAGGGGAGAGCTAATCAACCCTTGAACTATCGGTCGAGCTACACTACTATCGTAACCTCTCACTTCGTTCAATAAGCTCCTCCCCCTATCGGGGGAGCTACAAGTAACCTCTCGCTATCGGTCGAGTAACAAGAAACACTACGTACCTCTAACACGGAAGCTATTGAAAACCTTACTCTCCCAGCAATCAAAGTCAATAGCCTTAGCGCAACGTGCGGAGTCGCTCGAGCAAAGCGAGAGGGCTTGAAGCCCCTACCCCGTCTCCGGCCCTCTCCCGTTGGTCGAGTCAACCCTCTCCCTATCAGGCCTGAGAAAGCAGTAAAGAGTAAGGTTTCTGCTGAGTCTGCTACTGTGCTTGCAGGGCTTCTTTCAACATTGATTGGTCTAGCTACGGGTTCAATAAGAAAGAAAGATTAGTTGCCTTCGTTCCCTTTTAGGGTACCTTTCTTTCCTCTCGCTTCGCTCGAGCATCTTCGAACCTCTCCGGAATATGATTGATTAATGTTTCCCGTAGGAGTAGGAGAACAAGGCGTAGGGTCCCGAAATTCAATAAGAAAGAAAGAACTCAGAGAGAAAGATTACCGGTAGCTCGAGCTGCTATTGCTGCTATCTGTTCCTTAGCGCTGGACTTATCTTGCTCGTTAGCTATAGGCTTTCTAAAGCGAGAGGATGGGGAATAGCAAGCCTAAGCGATGGTATGAAATTGCGAGAGCAAAGCGAGCTAAGGACTTTTAGCTGAATTCAATTAAGTCGAACCTATTGGCATTCCGGATATTTAGGATATGTTTATAGGGCCAGTGTTAGTTTCTGCTCCAGCGATTTCATATCCTTACCTACCCTCCTTCCTTTCCTTAAGGCCTTCAATAGCGAATTCTCGCTTCCTATCCCCAAAAAAAGAAAATTAAGAAAGACTTGTTGGTAAGTATATCTTTATGTCTTTCCAGCCGAGCGAGAGAATGGGCAGGTCTTCCTTTATATACTATAGGACAGGAGCGGTCCATGCGACGAGTGGTCCATTCAAGGCAAGAGAGTGCAGGTTAGTTCAATTTTCTTCGTTTTTCCAGTTACGAGCGGTACAAAGGAGCCTGTTGGAGTCTTAAAGCAAGCCTATCTATTTCCATCTAAGTTATAGCGCTAAACCCACCCACCCCGTGGGACTTATGTTAGACCTAAGCCAGTCCTTTTTTAAGCGCATTCAGTTGGAGAAAAAAGGACATCCCTCTATGTAGGCTCTAAAGAAAGAACCAGTAATTTTGTCCTTGTCCATTATAGGCATCTTATGAAAGCCAGTCAAAGTCCCTCCATTTAGCGATGAGCCCGTCCTTCCCTCTTTTTCAAGCCGCTTTCTAGCAGTCCCGTTTCCGCCAGTTCTCCTCCCTTTTTGGGGGGTCATATTCAAAATCTCGCAAAGCTTCCGGGAAATGAAAAACTTGAAGCTCAGCGGCTGTATTAAACTGCCCAAGATGGGCTTATTTAGTGGAGTCCAGGACGGATAAAGTCACAGAGGAGTTGGTCTCGTCCTGCAATTACTAGTAAATCAAACTTTACAATCTGCCTTTTACGAGATCGAGGCATCAAAGCGAGGGTTCGGCATTAAAGCAAGGGCTGTTCGCTGACCATGCGCTTGAAGGGTCCTCTCTTACCAGAGATTGAAACAGCTGCATCTTTATAAATGTAGCATGAGCGCTTCTCTTCCATTCCCGTCCGGAGGTGCTAACAAGCATCCCGTCTTTTTAAGTTTTAGTCCTCAAGGCAAGGCATAGATTTTAAGTGCTTCGACCCTCCGTTTGTATAGTATATGGGATATCCTATTGTATTTCTAGTTGGGGCCGAGCGAGGGAATGCAGAGGAGATCGAAAGATTACTAATTAGTAGCTTATTAGGTCAGGGGCGGCCGGGTCTTTACTCAACATTAGATTAGTGGTAGTGTAGTGCAGCTCGTGAGAACCTGAGGTTAGTGAAGAACTCGTGGATAATCAATCCGCTTGAAATTAGATAGATAAGGGGCTAATAGCAGTCCGTATCCAGGATGAATATAGTAGCTTCTACCTAAATTAAATGGGGTCAAACCTAGTCATTACGCTGCTGCTCCGGAAAGATGAAGTCTCAGATTGAGAACTTGGGGTACCATACTCTTTGAGTCGGCTTATACCCTGATCAAAGAGAAGCACGAGGTAGGGGTTCCCCTGGGGATTTGAGGGGGGAGGCGAGAGCAGGTTTGATTTTATGTTATATGCGTCTTAGTGCTCTTGGAAATAAAAAAACTAGAATTGGGGAGGAATTCGTATTTTTTCATGTTTGATTATACAGATGATAGGACGGGCTTACTCTACTCGCTTATGGTTCGATCAAATAGCTCAATAGTTCCGGGAACGGAAGCGAGTCACTTTGATCATGACACAATGTTCAGCATTACACGCCGCAAACGATCTGATTCATTTTTTCCAATTGCTCCAATTCAAAAGCTGAGCTATCACTATCTGCCGTATGGTTATCACGAATGGGAAGTCTCTACGCCCAAATTGGGTTCATCTTTCTAAGCTGCGCATATGCATATATAAAGTATTTAAATAATAATCCATCCATTCCGGCTTGTCGGTTGGACCTCCGCTCTACTAAAAAATAGGGGTGGCGAAATCTCATTCCAGAAGTGAAGCTAGTTGTTTCCCCATTGGTCACCTATACTAGACTAGATGGAGAAAGGAAATCCTGATCGGTTTCTCGAAGAATCTAATTTCATTTTGTTGTTGCATCTTCTCCGCCCGATGACTAAGCTATTTAGCCCACTTTTGGAACTGTAACCAAGCTACTACTTTGGCAGGTAGGTAAGTACATGATTAGGTATCCCTAAATGAGAGGGACATTCTTTCTCAGTCATGATTATCCGCCAATGAAAACTAGGAATTTTAACCCTCCACTAGAAGCTAGAAGAGAAGCGAGGCAGCCCCTTTTTCTTTTTAGTACATCATTACATTCAAGGTAAAGCTGTGTCCGGTCAAAAGACCTGGTCCCACTTCGTGACATCTACATCTCTGGCATAAGGAGAAAGCATCTTTCTCCCTTCTATGCATCACTTCTTTTCTCCAAAATCCTATCTGTATCGTAATGCACCAATCCTTGATTTTTGAGATAAAAGAATATAACTTCTATAGAAGAAAGGAGTGCCACTTCCACGTAGATGGGTTTTGTCGGTTGTTCTCTTTCATCAGTCATTGAGGTTGAACCTGCAGCTATCACTGGGCTGGTAACTACGTTTCTGCTATTTAGCAAGAGCCTTTCCAACCTTTTCTATTTGCCTAACGTATAAGTATAAAACATAGAGTTTCACCAACTAGACCATTAGGAGCAATTTAGCATCGAATCACGCAGGGCAATTTCCTACTCGACAACTAGAAAGGCGCATGCTTCCAGCTCGCCTAGACCAGGAAAAATGTTCTTTACAGATGAACTTCTCATAAACGTAAACGGATTTGACCTATTTTCCCTTTTTTCTGACCGAACCCACTCTTTGCCAGTAGGCATCTTCATGACTAGTCGCGTAGGGACAACTTCGATTAACAGACGATATACGATATTTAATAATTGATTCAAGATGCTGGTGGATAGCTCAGTCAGATAGATGATTCCAGTGGGGACAGCGTGCCAAAAAGAACTTCTTTTAGGTGAAAGGCTACATGTTATTTCTTTCCTGACTTCTTTTATCGGTCTTTCTATCGAAAAAAATAGTGTTAAAATTCGTTTTCCTGGTCATCTGTTAACGATTCCCTATATGAATGGTTAACGTGTACCACTGTCAGGTCCGCACACAACACTTGGTGAAAACCTCGTTGCGGGAGGAAATCTCATTGCAGGTAAAAGGTAAGAAAGAGAATAAAATTAGATGAATCTGGGAAAAGCCTTTAGGGCTAGAGGGTGGGCTTTTGCGCGGTTTACTGAGACTCCGTAAAATAGGTTCCTGGACACAAGGTCCTATCCTAGGCTTAGAGCTCTCGTCAGCTGTTCGGGATTAAGCCGATTGACCTAAGATGTCCATCATCGAATACGACGCTGGCCTATACTAACAATTATAAAAACTGAACTCACTTCGCTACCTTTCTCCGAGTGACTAAGAAATTGGGGAAGGGGAGCTTTATACCCTAAAGTTGCAGAGGCTAGTTCCAGGCGAGGTAGGAGATCTATCATCTCCATACGAACAAAGCAGCACAGGTAGCAGTGGTTGCTCCAAGAGCCCCCCTTTTCAACATCTTCGGAGCTAACCCCGGAAGTTACGGCATAAGCTCAATCATTCCTCATTCACTTCGAGCCAAAGCAGAAAAACAAATCAAAATAAGTAGCCAACCTAGATGAATCTGGTCTCTCAGTGACTTCCTTCGTATAAGCTGGTAAGGCGGATACAGAGGCCATTGTAATCCCTAGCATGAGTTTTCTAATCAAATCAAAGATAGCAGCTAAAAAGAGCGCATCTACAAGAGAGATCTAAAGTAGAGCAAATCGCTAACCTAAATTGATAAAGAAGCATGCCGATTACAATAGCATGTAAACGGTCAGGTGAACACCATCCGAACAGTGACCGAATTGGAATGCGGACTCGGTGATTAGACAGAGAGATTACTATTACTTACTCTGGCCCAACGGTGTAGGCTCCATATCTATATACGAAACCGCCAGTGGACAGGGAAGATCCATGCCACACTAAGAAAGCAGTCGCCAATGGCCGATGTGAATCAGCGCTGCCGGCAGGAATTCTAATCGATGTTCGCCCAGAGCTGATAGATGGGGCAAGTTGGAATTGTCATCAACACCGGCAACAGCACAAGAGATCAAAGCGGCAGAAGAGATAGGAGCCGAAAGCCAGAGCTGACTTTCACGAATAAGTATGGTAACCTGCGTTCTTCCTTTACCTTCGTTCTTTCCTCTCCTTTCAGTCGAGTTACTTCGTTCCTTTCACGAGTGAAGCACTAGAGGGGATTCTAATTCCTTTGACTTAACCGATGGTTCGGAGATCCTGTTCTTACTTTAAGAGCTGCAACCAAGACACTGACTTTAAGAGAAGGTTGTACTATTTTGTAGGGGGAGATCCCAGGGAAGTGGATCTCATTTCACAACGGATCGAACCAGGAAGAAGACTAATCGATTCGAGAGAACCACACTACGGGAGGAATACTTGAGAATCGAAAGAACCGGAGGGAATCTCATTTCATAACAAATAAATAAGTCGAAAGCCCCCCCCCCTTACCTTATTTATCTTAGTGCTGTTCCAGAAAGAAGCTTTGAATTGTCGTGCTTGCAGGCTTGGCTAAGTTTTTTCAGTGTTAGCACAGTGGGCAGAGCTCCAGAAAGTGATTCACCTCTTTACGTACGTGAAGGGGAGCCGATAAAACCAAAGAAAGGGAACCGATAGAACCAATTGACTTTACGGGAAGGGAAGACTACTTTATAGCGGAAAAGCGCTTGCTTCCCACACACAGTACCTGGAGCGAAAGAAAGACAGTGAAGTATAACCGACAGATAAGAAGAGAGCTCTAGCTGCACTAGAGAAGAAAGACGAAGAGGATACAATACTTAAAGCTGCTTATCTTTTAGTGCTTGCTTTCCTTACCTTAATTAAGCTGGTCTTGTATGGCTTGTGGTTCAAAGCTTAAGCCGCCTATAGAGCTGAGCCGCTAGCGCACGTATCCCTTCGCTGTTTCAGCTTACTTACTTGCTTGTTCTTTCCTTTACTCGAACTAGAATAGCAGCAAAGAAGCTTACTTGCAGAGCTGGTATCCGGAAATCCTTCTATTCCATACTAGAGTGAAGGCGATATATGATATAGCCAGGCCAGGAAGGATCAGAGTCGGCATTACAAGGATAGAGGTTAAAGGGAAAGACTAGGTTACAGAATCAGCTGCTATTGGATTTCAAAGGGTAGAATTTCCTTTCTTCTCATCGAGATTGCCTTTGTCTTCAAAGCTTCAAGGGATGATGCTTGAACTGGATCCTCTAAAGGGCGTTACACCGGGGGAATCGGAGGTAGCGTTGTCTCTACTATATAATGATTGATTACTAGCTGTGAGAATATCCCCTGCAGCTAGCTCTCAAGAGAGTGAAGTGGAGGCGAGCTCTTCACTTGATGGAAGAGCGAGGCATAGCGTCGCCAATGGTGCGAGGTCGATCCTAACCTAACTCCCACATAAATCTCCCTCCTTGCTTCTTACAGTGCCATCAGAAACCTGCCGTCACTAATGAGAAAGAAAAGAGGGACATTGGCTTAGCTTGGCTTTAGTTTATAGGGACCATTTACTCTGCCCTAAGTGCCTTTCTTTCTTCTGGTTTTGTCCGTATTGAGCTTTCGTAACACGGTAGCCTTTGGGAAAACCTATGGCCTATGACTGGATTGAATCCCTATTGCTTAAGGCAAGTCAAGGCAAGGAATATATTCGCGTTGGCGCTCAGGGAGTGACTTCTTCCTTTCAGTTGTAGTTGATAAAAAAGCTAGCGTGGGAAACTCTTAGCATGAAGCTTATCGAGCTGGTAAAGAAAGAAGTCCCATTGCGGGTGGACAGAAGAAGAAGAGCGGCTAAGCAAGCTCGGAGGCCGCAGGTAAAAAGGATCGATCGATACTCTTAGAAATGTCTGTCTGGTTGAAGAATATAACCCTGTCTCAGGTCCACAGGATTAATTATTAAAAAGCACCCATTCTGAGACAGTTTCTTTGTCGAGAAAAAAGCAGCTGATGAATCGAGCTCAGCCTTCGAGCATTGATTCTACTGATACACATAGAGAACTGCTTAAAGCCGTTATAACAGCATCAATAGGAGATGAGATTCTTTTGCGATTAGATCACCCACTTCCTGGTATGCCCATACCACTATAAGAGAGTTCTTTCTGTACCATTCAACCGAACCTACGCTCTTGCTTACCAATCTAGTTTCAACTTGGGCTGGGCCTAAAAGATATTTTATCAAATCTATTGCAGCTAAGGCTGCTGGCTTCACTCTTTAGAGTGGAATCGCTGAAAACTCCTATCTAAATAGGGGTACCGCCCTCCATCTTTCAACTGGGTCTTAAAATACCACCACTTTTCTTTATTTCGTCTAGCTTTCCAGTCTCAGAAAAAGGGATGCTCGCCTATGAATCAGGTTCGGACCTTGCTTATATTCCAGATCCAGTTAAAAGGCTATGCCAAAAAGCGAACTAAAACCAAACGGAGCAATCTTCACTCCTAAAGCTTCGCTCGAGCAGTGTAGCACGTTGCGCGTTAGCGCAGGAGTTTTCTTGCTAGGGAGAGGAATGATAGAAGCTATTTACACGAGTTCGATTCCAAAGCTTACGCTTGCAACAAGTCTCCACCAGACCATAGCACTAAAGATCCCCTCGTCTTCTCCTTCCCTTGCTAACCTTCCCACGCCTACGTCATGCCAAAGCTCAAAGCTTTATCAAGCCTTTGAAATCGGTTCAACTAACCGCATCCCTTGTGCCAAAAAGACCGAGGTTGGATGCAAGATTCGGTGATTTAGAATCGAAGTTTTATCTACTTCAAGCTGTCGCATAACCGCTTTATGCTAATTGCTAACACTAAACCAATCCTGCCAGTTCGAATCCTCTAACCATGCCGGTACCAAAAACAGATTCTTTATCTCTTGACTTTCCTTCGGGTAGACTAAGGGACCTTCTCTTATTACGGGATGCTATCTTGTGGAAAGTCTGATCCCGCCAGAGGAGATAGCATTTCTCGGACAATGAGATCTCTCGCTTTCCCGGAACAGTAAGCTGTCTGCTAAACAAAACTCCCTTTCAATCAAGGATCTTATGCTTTTCCGGTGAACAAGGCTGCGTAGCCTATGCTTTGCAAGCCTATCACGCTCGACTGTCTTAAGCAGACAGTTTATTCATGAGAAGGAGTTGTCACAACCCCAGAGAAGTCGATCCTTTTGATTAGGACAGAATGAATACAACTAAGTCAGACTGGTAGACACCTTGACTTGAAATAATAGTTAGTCCTGCTGGTAAACACGTTACACTTATTACGCTCGATCCGGACTTTCTTAGAAAGTAGGCTTAGCCACTATGCATTCACGAAAGAGGGAAGAGCCAGGTGAAAGACAGGAGAGCTCGCAGGCTAAATTTTGTGCATCTTCCTTCCTTTTTTCCATTTTCAAGACTCCTGATCGTCTGGATATTAATGCGCTACAAAGCGAGCAGGGCTCCAACTGCACTAGCTGAAAGTAGCTGCTGGCAAGGCTTGAAAAGAAAGGAAGTACTGCTACACTGGCAACTACACTTGGAGTGCTATCAGGTAGGAACTAGATCACAAACGTGCTATTCCTTCGCTTCTTTGCTTGGAAGGACGGACTGGAATGAATGGACTGACTCTGATTCAAACAGTAGGCTAAGAGCAAGATCAACGATAGCCTTGAAAAAAGCACATTCTAGAAGAACTTCCTAATGCTAAGCCACACCAGAAGGATTGACTTTTTAGGCATTAGCTTCGGCTGCTTCTCTCCATACCCATACTATGAACACTTTACCAATCTATCACTTTGGATATCATCAACTACTTCATACCTTGCTATTCCGAGCCGTGCCGTAACAAAGCATAGCGTGTAGGGTGGAGTCCTCTCTCATTGAAGAAGGAGATGATGGGCTCTTACTCAACTCCTAAAGATGTTCAAAGATCCGCCCCATGGGGAATCAATAACATGAGGACCAGTTCTACTCTGATAACCAGCATGTGATCAGTAAACCGGTAAGAGGTAGTAGAATCCGACGGCTCTATCAATCAATTATTTGGCAAGGTGATTAGCTTTAGCTTCTCGATCAGCATCTGGTAAAGGAGTGAAATGTCTTTGATTGTTGAGCTTAGCTAGCTTCTCTAATGGGCTCGTAACTCGAAAGTACAACAGCCAAAGGCCTGTTAAGAGATCAGCCTTCGCTTGCTAGGAGCAATTCCAATGTTATCAAAAGTGGATCTATCGATCCGAACCCCCAGACCCATTGAATCTGATAAGAACAAATCAGCCAGGTCTCCCCTCCCTTATCCAGCGGAGTACTGTCAAACAGCTTATCTCTATAAACTCGCCCTCATTGCCGCAGCACCTGTGAAAGTGGCAGCAATAGAGTGTCGACCAAAGAAGGAAAGCAAGCAAGGACTTCTCCTCCGGAAGACCATACATAGTGATATTCCCTTCGTCCTTACCCACAGTTGCGGGTATATATGTCGTGCCCTGCAACCCGATCTCTAACTCGATAGTTAAAGAATTCCGATCACCCTTCACCTCCGACTGATTTACCTATGATCTTCTAAATCGTCCTTCCGAGGCGGGGCCAATAATAAGACTGCTGCTGATTGGCAAGTCTCTCGCTAACCCCTTTCTGTCCTCCTATCCGATAAGCATGTGCTTCCCGCCCCCCTATTTGAATAAGGCTGGAATACAAAGCTTGTCCGGATGAAAGACATCCCCCTCGCATGAAAATGAACGAGATTTGAGTCATTGCCCCGAATCAACCCTCTGTATATGCCCTGGAAGGCCGGCCGGCCCCCTGGACTCAATAACCTTCCTAAAGATAAAGCGAAAGGGATAGCGCTTCGGAACTGAAAGAGGGAGGGGAACCATCATCACTAGAACCAGGAAGGCGAACTTAAGCAAGCCCTATATTATATAAACCTAAACAACTCTATTTGACTATCGAACGGCTCTTTGTGGGGGGGCTTGAAATTGCTTAATCGGGCCTAACCTTCCATTGATTGCTGAAACTGGGCCTTACTCGGATTCAATCCTACCTACGGTTATATCCCTACAGCAACCTTGTTACGAACGATTCTTAGCAAGGTAGCCACGGGGAAGTAGGTGGCTAGACACCGTATTGAGATGGGTGATAAGTCCACCTGAAGGCGGCGCACTAGAAAGCGCTTGGCGAACTCCACTGCCCCGGTATTGGAGATTAAGGACTTAGTTGAGGAGATAGAAAGGCCCAATCTACCAAGTACCGAGTGGTATTCTGTGGCTAGAGCTGCATCAGCAATGAGAATATCAGAACCGAGTACCGCGTAGTCCTCAAACTGACGACCTGGATACACCTTTTTCAGCACAAGACCATACCACAAGGTGGTGGGTCAATGCGAAAAGTTGCCAAGAAGAGTAATAGCCTAACTTAAGCCCCGCAACAAAGCATACCTGGGACCATTTCAGCTTAACAAAGGGAAGCAGAAAGACATTTGTCGCTAGTGCTGAATTAACAAGACTGGAGGCAAAAGACCGATCAAAGAGGTATGCAAACATCTCGAAGATGATCAGAAGCGGCCACCCATCGGTGGCAGCACTAAGATCATATGATAAGCAATCTCTTCGGCCTACCAACCGTCTTAAAGGAGCGCTTTGGTCGAACGTACCATCCATAGGAATGGCCGCCAATACATACGCCAACCACTGGTGCACAGGACCCGAACGTGTAAGGGAAACGGAGGGCGACATAGCACCGGGAATAGAGTCCCCGGCAGCAAACTTTTGGAGTGCTACCCGTGCTTGCCTGCAGGCCTTTTTGATTCTATTTGTTTTCTAATTCTTTTTTTAAGGTATCTTTGTCCTAAGCTTTTTCATTTTAGTATTGGGAAAAAGAAGAAAGCCGGAACTAAGACACAAGACCATAGAAAATAGTCCGAAGATTGATTCTTTCTCCAGTAAGCGAAGAGCGATAGGGATTTGCAATGGGAATAGGAATAGAATTGGATTGAATTCACAAACTGAAGTAACTCCAGCTAAGCGAGAGGAGCGAATACTGATCTCAGGCTTTCCCCCTTTCGTCCCTTCTGGCTCGTCCTGTCCATGAACTCAACTCCGAACTCGAAGTAAGAACTCAAACTCTAAGTTAAGTCGAACTCCCTTCTCTAAGGGCTGCACTCCAAAAGAAAGTAGGAAAGGGCTCAAACTTCAACCGCTAAAAGCCGAACTAGTTGTATGTAATTCTTCTTCTTCTTCTCGTTCCCCTTCTAGAAGAATACCTGAAAGATAGAAAAAGAAATGAACTAGACTGAAAAGAAGGGAAGATTGCTTTGCTTTCTTAATGCCTTCGTGCCCAAGATTACTTTTGTTGGTGACTAATTGAACTTAGTCTGACTTGCTGCCTATGAAGTTAGAAGGCTAAGCATTTGATGTGCAAGGCATGGTGTAGAGCCGGGAAGATCAAACTACCACTAAATGAATGCCCCGCAGGGAACCTCTATTGATTGAGTTTTGTGAGACTGATTAGTAAGGCTAGGATAAGGGCCGGACTGTAACTTCCCTGACCTTGGGATAGAGGAAAGATTGATTCTCTCTACTGCTCTTGAGGACACTTCCCCATCAGATCGCACAGGTGATGGAAATCAAGATTCCAGTCTTCTTTATCTGTGAATGTGACCTCAGAGATAACTGAATTACGATAGCTCTAGTGATTGGTCTCTTCCCTCGTCCTTAGAGCGAGTGATGTGACCCGTGGGAAAGAAGCAATTTCAACCCTCTCCCCGAGCTGGAGGAAGTTGTTGCTAGAAGGCCGCAGTCCCGAATTAAGCGTTCTAGATAGCATCCTATTCGGTCGTAAAATGTTGAAGGGTGAGCTATTGGTTAGCCGCCCTCTCTCCGAGACCTATACCGTCCCCTCTCATATCATATAATTCTTCTAGGCTAGACGTTAGCCTTGCCTCTGTCCAGAAATCTTCCTCGGATAACCATAACCCCCTTCTCACTTACTTTTACGGAGAAGGGCTCACCCTTGAAACTGGAATTGCACAAATCCGTGGCTGAAGATCAAGACGAAGACGAAGACGCTTCACTCTTCTAAATGAGCTCCTCCTATCCCGTCTTCGCCCCTCTCCCTCCGGTCGAGCGTTTTCAATCCTCTCTTTCTTCGCTCACTGGTACAAGTCACCTTCGCTCACTTACCGGTAAGATTGATCTTTCTTTCCTTCCCTTGGCACAGCAACAGCAGGCTCGGCTTACCTAACATCTTCTTCAGCAACTGAGATTTAGCCTATCTTGCTTGAGATCAATCTCCTGGGCGTATTGCCTTTCTTTCTTCCCCCGTAAGTAACTTCACTTTCTTAGGGAGAAATTCCATAATCAGGATTTAGTAAGCCTCGCATTGCAGGTTAGCGCATCCCTTTTCTTTTCTTGCTGGTCACAAAGAAGAATAATAATTACATACAATAGAGTTTCAAGTTCAAGTCAAGCTAAATAGAATTGATGTAAATAAACCATTTCTGGAATCTGTCAGGGATAGGGGCAATAGGTATTGAGTTTGTTTTCTTGCTGGTTCAGTAGGGAAAGATAGAAAGTCTGACCTCGCCTTTAATTGTAACTAGCACCCCGACCATTCCCTGTGGCTCTGGCTCGGCTTACCTTTAGAATACCATACCTTAAAGCAATCAAGTTCCCATCCTTTCCCGTCGCTATGGTCTTGTCCCTTCCTACCTCAGTGAATGGATCGCGCATCCTTTACTTTAAGACTAAGACTGCAACTGCACTTTATTATTGGATTATAGCCGCCTTCCTGTCTTCCCCTCACAGAACTCAAGTCCAGTCCAGGAACTCTGAACTCTATTTCAGTTCTCTATCTAAAAGGGCCTTGCTTCTTTGGTCTGATAACCTCATAGCAAGTCTCCATCCTCGGACTATCGCTGCTATCTGCTCCCATCGCTTGCCTTCAAGGCTAAATCTTTGGCCCTAACCTTGGCACTGCTACCTTTAAGACAGCAAACCTGACTTCAGCAACTTCAATTCCTACTTCCTCTCCCTTACGGTCGAGCCTACATAGTAACCTCTCGCTTTGCTCGAGTTACTATACTATCCTCATAGCTATGCTATGAGCGTCTTCGAACCTGTAGCTTCGCATAAGTAAGTACTTCCCCTTACACGCATAGCGTGTATGAGGTACGTAAGTCACTATATATAAGCGTGTAGGCTGGTTTAGGCCCTTCACCTGGACTAAGAAAGATGTACCTGAGATTCCACCAGAGAGCCACCCGGACTCCATCAACAGACTATTACTAGGTATTGATAGAGGGGGGGCTTCCTCTCTCCTCGTACGAAAAGAGAAAGTAAATCGAAGATCTTCCACATCTAGCGTTATGAGTGACTTCGTACCACAAGCGAGAAAATTTGATGAGTTCTGGATCGCTATGTTAAGCTTTCCAGTCGTATGTCACTGTAGGATCTTCGAAGAAGGATTCTATGGTGGGATCCGGGCTGCGAGCAGTAATAGCATACCACTTCACATAACATAACCAATCGTAGACCCAACGTCTTAGGATTTTCAAGAAAGTCCTTTGTCCCCTCAGAGAGGTGGACTTCCTCTGGAATGAGTTTCAACTCTTTCGGACGGAGTTCCCTACGCATTAATAATAACACCCTTAACGAACGTAAGGATTCAAAGGATAGTATAGTCACTCATATATTAGTGTATGAGGCAGGCCTCGCCCTAACCATAGGTCAGTCGAGCGTTAAGCCACTCATATATTAGTGTATGAGGAGCGTGTAGTTACTCGACCGTTATGGAGAGGTATGAAGTTACTAAAGTCAAGCTTTAGGTTTTGAAGACGCTTAGTGTTAAAGGCTAAGTAAGTTCTTAGAGAGAAAGATTGAAATAGGGCACAAGGAATTCAATCTTGAATAGGGCGCTCTATAGCTAGCTCCAATTAAACAGGTTGAAGAGAAGAGCTAGAAAACTAGGTCACTACGTAAGCCTTGGGCTAGTGCTTTATTTAAACTAGCCCTGAACCAGGGCGGAAGAAATAGCACGCAAAAGCCGGTTGGTTGGGTCGGAACCTGAATTTAAAGATGGAAGGAAGACCCCCGGATGGACTTAATTAGGAGCATGGGCAACCCTTCGCGCACGAGATAGCAATGACAGGAGATTGACCGGTCGGGGTCGAGTGATCAACACCTCAGGGGTTTAGGGGTCCTTCTACTGCTGCGACTACCTCTCTTCTATTTTAAAGGTAAAGGACCACCAGAGAGGCAAGTGCTTTCATGAATGAATGCGGTAAACCAATCAATCTTTTCGTTACATATCGGGGACAGGGAACCAGCCCAGCTAACTCGATTTCCCGAAGAAAAGAGAGGGCGCTCTTCCAATATTGAGCTCCTAGCTCTCCCTCTCTATTTTCAAAAGCTCAGCTCACTTATAGCCCTATAACCAAGCAGGCAGGCGAGACATCAGAGCAGCTATAGAATGGAGATTGCAATTCCTTTTCTTCTTTTTATACGAAAGGGGTGGCATGTGAAACCAACAATCCCATATTGTGGAATAAGAGCTGTGGCACTTGCGGAAATAGGTTTTGAGGGAGGGACTGATTGAACTAAGGAAAGGAACTGAACTAGTGGACGAGGGGGAATAAGAATTTCCCCTCAATCTTGGTCGGAATCGAAAGCGGGGAAACTTACCACATGATCGGCAATGGGCATAAACCCGAAAACAAGATTCACTCGTTCTTCAGCCCTCACGTAGACATGAGGGAGAGGCCCCACAGATAGGATTCAGGGAGTAGGTGATTCCTGAACGGATGGGATGGAAAGAAAGATCTTCTATTGGATCTCGAAGTCCTCCTATAGCATTTCTTCTAATCCTGGATGGGGGATCACTTGTAGGAATGACATAATGCTAATCCATGTTCCACACGGCCAAGGAAGCATCGTTTTGTAATCTCATTATGACGGAAAGACGTTAAGTTTTCAACAAATCGCTCTTTGCGTACGTTTGTCTATGTAATGTAGATATTATGGATTAGTTCCCTCTTGTTCTTGTTTTGAGAGGCGTATTCCACAGGCGTAAAAGTGCGTTGATCGGATATTGGTTTGACGCTTAGGAAGGCACTCTTGTCATCCTGACTTTTGGTAAGGAATAACCCCGCAGATGTTTTTGGTGTTAAGAAACAAACACAGCCGGGTTGTGCAGGTCCCTTTCTCTGGTAGGTCCGATTGGATTAAGGATACTATGGATTCAGAGTGAGCCTCTATCCTATGTCTAGGAGTAGAGAAGAGAGCACCTTCAATCGACTACGTTCGTACCCTGCTTCTAGTAAGATTTGTCAGACTTCTTCCCGCGTGGAGCTAGCATGGACCTCCCTTTCGGTATCAGGACTAAGAGCCCAGTCCAGGGACTGAAGGGGACTAATAAGACTGAATAGACCGACCCTTCTCTTTTTCCCTGTCTCCCGCGCCGGTATCGGTGGCTTAACCCCAACTGCTAGTGATGGGGCGGAGAAAAGAACTTATCCCCGTCAGATTGGTTCTATCTCTCCAATTAGGAGAGGCTGATAAGAAATCATATCAGATGCTATTCCCCGCTCATCCATCGGAGAGAGGAACTGTCCTAGCTGAGCTTTAACTCCTCGATTCAAGAAGAGCTCGGGGATAGGAGGAGAAAAAAAGGTTAGCCGGGGTTGGGATATCCAATGTTTCGAATTTGCTTCCTTTCGGATCGCATCTTACCGCGGAGATATACGGTAGCGTGACCGTGGCGAGGGGACTTTTTTTTCAGATCAGAGCCTCAGAAAGGTCGTGTTTAATTTAAATAGTAAGTTCCGAGTCAACACTACACCGCTTTTGCGTAAATTCCTTCCCTGTTTGACCCATTTCCTCGAATGCCGAAACCTTGAAAGCAAGGAAGAAACGAGCTTTTCACTCGCGAAAGAAGTAACCACTCGGGCAAAAGCACGGCCGGCTCCCTGGTAAGATGGAGGCTTTCTCTCTTCCAGACGTTTATTGTGGGAGAAGATCAAATATTTCATGCTGGTTACGGCTAGGCGGGAGTGTAGTAACCGACTACACGCTTTTTTAGGTATGTAGCCCGGTTGCTACATGATCGAATCTCGTTTATCTGTGATCAGAGTGATGATCCTCTAAAAAACTTTTTTAATAGAATATATAGGCTCAGTCTTCGTCTATGGCGGGCAGACTTGTAAGTCTTGCTCCCATTGTTCTAAGCGCCTTGGCTGCTGTCGATTCTGTCCTCCCTTACGCTACGGTGCTTTTTGTTTTGCTTGAGTTCTTGTACCGGAAGCAAGGAATTAATTGCCCAGCAGCAGGTGTAAGAAGTCAAGATGAAGTAAGCATGTACGCAAAGATTACTCGCTCACGGCGAGCGGGACTACTATGCGTAGTATGTCCAACCAAAGGAGAGTCCATTTGGTTGTTTGCGGTTGGACACCCCGTGTCTTAGGCTCAACTGAAGCCTTTTTAGGCGCAAGTTGGGCAATCCGATTCGCCGGTAGTGACTTTTCTTCGATTCCTTCTGTCCTTAGAGGCGCCTGTTTGCACCCTCCTTACCATTGCTATTGTATTGAATAGGCAGCTAGAATGGAATGGAAGAATCCCCTGTAATTGCTATTGAATCCGGTGCTTGAGAATGCCCGGCTTTCAGGAAGAATTTTGAATACATCAGGGTAGGGACTTCTGAGACGCTCTTACACGGATCGGATATCGAACTCTTTTCTTTCACAGTGCCTATCTCGAGTGGCTTAAAAGCTCCCTCCATGCCAACCGCGGAAACGAATCTTTTCATGCCCACGAATCCGCATGAAGAGCGAAGCTGAACTTTTGCGACTAGCTGAAAATAATCATCGATAAGGCCTTTCACGCCCACCTTCCCCGACACTTTGGCTTAGTCTTCTAGAATGTGTGCCGCGAGTGATCAGTCTGTATGATAAAATAAGGGATCAAACCGCTCCTGTTATATGCATTTATTTGCATAATAGGTTTGCTTTTTATTTATTTGTAACTTGGTGCGTATACTGTTATGCTCTATAAAAGGTAATCTCCTGGAATAGAAGTTTAGGGCTCCCCATGCGCTATGAGTTCGGTTGGCTAGGCATTAGAGTCACGCCTTTACCTGGTCAACAAGGAACTCCCGCGCGGATTACAGGTGACGGTTACAAGAATGACGGGTAAGAATCGAAAGTCTTAAATTAATTTTTAGGAGTCGGCTAACTAATATAATATAAGTGAGCCGGTGGGGCGCCTTTCTTCTCGCTCATTTAGAGTCCTTCTAGCGGGTCTTAGTGCCTTACTCTCTTCCACAAGAGGGAATATCTTTCCATTCCAGGCTCAGCCTTTGATTCGAGTCTTCGTATGAGAGCGGGAGAAATCGAAGGAAATTGAAAGTGAAAGCAAGAAACTTCTCCAACAAAGGACGATTCTCTTCTCCCTTCCCTTCTAGCCAAAGAAAGCAAGAAAGCAGGACTGACACTGACTTCCCGGGAGCCTCAAGCCAACCAGTGTAGGGAAGGGATCGAAGACGTTCAGTCGATTCGGGCGAGCAGTCTCATTCATCAATCACTGGACTGACCTTTCTGCCATTCAGTCCGAGTTTGAACAGCACGGCACTAGAAGCTACTGACTTTCAACTTCCTGACGTCCCGCCATTTAGTCAGTTGAGAGGATGGAGTCCGAGAGAATTAGACTAGCTTATCTGAGTTGAATGAAGCAGGAATAGTTCCATTAGGTGTTCTCCTGTATAGTGAGTCTAGTGCTTCCCTTTCAATTCAATTAAAGAAGTACGAGTCGAGCGTCTTCTAACCTTCTTTCTGTGGCAGTCAAAATCGTGGGCGTGGGTATCTTGACTATTGATTCAATTGCGACAAGAGCGCATTCGATAGCATCCTCTTCTGGGCATCTAGATCGATTCCTAAGACCCTCTCTTATGTGCTACGTCCTACTCCTACTGCAGATAGATGCCGACCCGCTTGACTGCTTTCCTGTCTCAACAATAAGATAAGAAAGGAAATCCGTCCCTAAGCTGCCTAATTCCTTATCCTCCCTCCGTATAGTCAAGGGCGGCTTCTTTGATAGATTCTGGCCAGCCCAAATCTTTTATTCTATAATAATAAATTTTTTACATATTTGGGGAGTCGAAGCCACACAACAACGACCATTCACTTGAACTCTAACTGTCGCCCGCTTACCCACTTAGCTACCGGGATTTCTTCTCACACAGTACCAATTGCTACGAGATTCTCTAAAAGCTTCAATCGCATTACATATAGTGATTAAATCAATGCAACATTTCGCGGATCAAAACCCGTCTCAAGTGGCTTGGCTAGGGGGCGGAAAGGACGAACTTCATTTTTAAGCAGCGGGATATCTTTTAATTGCTAAGACCGCCTCATTTCGAAACCAGATTCGCTAGCCTTTTAGTCTACCTACGCTATTCTATATAGGCACCTTTTGTCCTTGGTTTCTCGATCAAACTCTCTGACGTCGAAGAAAGAAAAGACAAAGAGGAGCAGGGATGATTTGAAATCTTGTCTTTTTCCCTCGATAAAGAAAAGAAAACTATAGGATCCAGGTTAGTTTCCCAACCCAACGGATCGTAACCTTGGGGCGACCTCCTAACTAAGGTGGGTCACCCCCCATTATGATCTCAAAGATAAGGGGAGCGCACGCCGGTCCCCCACTGTGCTGGCTAGTTAGTAAACTAGGATGTTGCTGAGCAAACTAGCCCGGTAATGGTCACTTTCACAATCAAAGCTTCCTTTCATGGTCTTGGAAGCAAGTTGCCAAACTCGCGAACGTAGCAACAACCGTTTACACGCCATAGCTATTGGTTCGCCTTTAATCGCTACTCGGAACCTCTGGCTGAAAAGATTGAATGACTTCAAAGGGCCAATCTCAGGTAACAATTATGCTGAGACTTTTTCTCTCCGGTAGCTAAACTCACCATGGAATGAGGGACCGTACTCGTCTTAGAGCTATTTCGACTTATTCAATTGAAAAAAGAGCACTTCCTTACCTAATCAAACCGGATTTCCCGCATCGGGAAATCGAGGGGTTTATCGGTGACTTCAGGGTATTCCATCTCTTTTTTCGGAGTTTTCCGGGTTAAGAGAGGAGGGCTAAGGACAGGGGGAAGAACGGCCAGGGGAAGAAGGAAGGTTGGATAAGTGTATGGAAAAGGGACATCGTTCTTTCGAGTGTACTCGCCGGAGACGGGCGGTCGAAGACGCTGATGCTTGACAGCGCCTCAAAACCCCCTATCAAAAGGGAATGCCCGGAAGGGGACCTTTGGTAAGAACATCACCAAAATGTGGCGTTTCCAACACTGACTTTGAGGGGCGCATGGAGCACCACCAACTCTATCAACCTCTTTTCTTAGACGATAGGTGAGACTGAATTTGAGATTCATAAACTAACTTACCCGTTGAAGCACAGGAGCGAAATGGATAGAATTCATTAACGTAGCTATCATACGACGGGACTCAAGCTTTAAGTGAGAGGGGTGCCCATACGTTACGGCGTTTAGCAAATTCAAAGCAACCAGTTTTCGATATCTCGGACTGATCCTTATATAGACGAACATATACGCTAGCCACGAGCTGTAGTAAGCAAGAGGTTGACCAGTGTGAAAAGTCAAACTTGATCCCATCCGATTAGGTGAAGCTCCCTTGTACAGAAGCTGGAACCTCGCCTACCTTAGGGACCAGGTCATCCATGCGGCCGCAAAATCATAGCCGAAGATCGCACCCTCTTTCTGATAAGCCCAGCGTTGGGGATATAGGAGCTTTGCCTGGCGAAACCCCATGCTTTGAGAGTTATTTTCTGCCAGCACTTTCTCTACCCGGGAGTCACTTCAGTACCTAGGACTACTGTCCCAGGATGCCAAAGGTATGATCCATACATTGAAAGTGTCAACGTTGACTCACAAGCGAAGCGCCACCCTCACCGGGTCAATCCGGAGAAGGGCAACTGCTTCTGTAGGTAACGACTCAAATAAAGATTTTCATTTATAGAGTTCGTGAACCCCTGAAACATTAAGTCGTTCAGTCGTGTTGCGTCACGAGTCTACAAGCCTGCGCAGGTCCTCTCTGATCAACTCGTGAGTCCTCTATAGCAGCCTGTTGAGATCTGCCGTGGCTTTCCTTGTTGCTGATCGGGGCTCCCATCGTGAGACCCACAAGCTTATTTATTCTCAGATCTGACGTGATGTCGCAATCAAATGGGCCAAGTTGATAGTCTCACGGATTGCCTCTATGCAAAAATGTTAAAGAGAAAAAGAAGAATGAGCTCAACCAACCTATTTTCATAATAAAAAGTGGATGTGCAAACCCCTTCGTCGTAAGGAAAGCAAAGGAGAGTCAAATAAATCCAAGAAAAAAAAGTCTGCCCGCTTACCTTACTCTAACAAGTAAGAAAGAGCTTCACTCCAGCAATCAAACTAAACTAAAGCGCTAACGCGCGAAAGCCTATGATAATAAGGAACAAGCACCTATATCTTAAAGCTTAGCGCACTAGCGCTCAAGCCTTTAGAAAAAAAATCCTTTAGTGACTGATCGCCCTCCTTCTTAGAACCTGTTAGCCTGGGTTATCCAAACCGAGGGACACCACATATCGGCATAGGCCTACTACGGACCGTTGCAGCTAGCGCGCTTTAGTAATAAGAAAGGAGGAGGTGGTGACACAGAACGACCCCCCATCCCTTCCAGGCAAAAAGTCTTTCTTTACCCATAGCTAGTTGATTCAATCCTCCCCGACTTATGTATCGTTAGTGTGATCCTTCCTTGGATCACCTTTCTCAATTCTTTTTCGAGCGAACTTACCTCCCGTTCTACTCGATCTCTAGCATTACAATATAGATTCCCTTTTTTTACGACTACCATAGGAAAGCCCCACGACGTTGGCTCCATACTGGTAATTTTAGTACCTACCTATAGGTAGATTCCTGCATCAAGGTAGGGGTAAGGTAAGTCGCAACTCCAGCTGAGATAACTCCAGATGATCCAGCTTATTGTAAGGATAGGTTAGCCCCTTATCCTTCAGGGGATGCAGCAAGACTACGTTATCATCGGAGTTCCACTTCTTCCTCAATCCACTCTAAGAAAAAGGCAAGTACAGCTACTCGACTTTAGAGTCGATCCAGCTTTCGCTTCTCCCTTGGGGTCTCAATCAAGTATGGTATGTGGTCCTAAAACAATTCTCATTGCCCCTCTAGTCGAATCAATAATCAATAGAAGTCCCAATAGAATAGAAGTTTACTGACCCGGCTCGTCAATCGACGATCTACTGCTCCCTCTTAGTTGCATGCTTTAATTCGAAAGCCCTAGCCAGTGATGAATCCCCAGGAAGAGAGGACTATTTAATTCCTCCTCCCTTCAGTCCAGTTTGAACCCGTCCCAGCAACGAACACCTTCCTACTGCAAGGTGAGGCTCTGCCCTTCCCCTAGAATCCACTCCGGGTCGGAGGAGCGAAAGCCGCTCGAGCAAAGCGAGAGGAGCGCGAAGACAACTTCTTGAGCAGCCGAGATATTGAACAACGAACATTTGAGCCCTAACCTAAAGGCCTTGCCCCACCCTGAGATGAGAGGGAAGGTAGATTTTACTCGAATCCTGGACCTGATCTTTAATCCTACACCGGTTAATGATGCGATGGGAGAAGTTTAGATTTTGTCATTTTTTCATCAATGCTGGCCCAGTCGAGGCTCTTCCATGCCCAATCCCAATGGACAAACCTTTGATCCGCCCCTAGCTCTATAATCCACCCGTCTTCCCCAGTCCCTGAAAGCCCTCCTCTCCTGGGCCTAGCCCTTTTTCTCAACTCGAGTCTTAAGTTCAGCGGCTTTCATCGTTGACGAACACCTGCGCTAATAAGACAAAGAAGTGGGGAGTCTATGCCCTTTCATAAAACGAAAAGCTTTCATACCTTACTCTTTAAAGTAAGCAAGCAAAACCCAGCAATCTTCACTCCTCTCGCTTCTTGCTTTAGAAAGATTGCAGGGGCGCGTTAGCGCCCTTCCTTCAGCTGGCTCCGCCCTATCTATTCATCTCTTTTTTCAAATGGATATTTAGGGATCTATCTTGTTCATCAGATCTTGAAACCAGATCAATATCCATTTCTCAATATATCTTGATATCTATCGATAGAAAGATATAGATCTCTATCTGGCCATATCTAAATATGGAAGAACCAACACTGAAAGGGCGTAACCAACGGAAGGTTCTCACCCTGTCCCCGACATTGTTCTCCGACGATGCCCCCTGGGCGAAAGGGGCCACCATTCTCTTTCTTTCTTCAATCGTTCCGATCAGGACAAGTGGGTTGGTTGGTTTCGTCCTTCTATCTACGCAATTCTCTGTCTTCGTTCGTGATCATGTTGGGCGAAAGGTAGTTGTAGAGGAGCGGCTGTGAAACGGCGATTCCCCCCCTTTCCATTGAAGTAGGGAGGGCCTCATTCCCCACCATTCCGGCCTATTATTGATAGGGATTTTACCGATGCTGAAGGTAGCTTGCTTACCAAGCCACCCACTTGAGAAGCTAGTCGCCAGAAAGAAGCGGCGAGGACGCGAAGCTGTCGTAGAAGCTTTCCCCCCCCTGTAGTCGAAGTACTCGGCTCGTCGCTACTTTGATTCAAAAGGTTCCCGACTTTCTCCGGTTTCCGCAACCCGTAATCATTTGTCACTCCGATTACTTCATCTATAAACCTTTTTTTATTCAATAGCGGTACGCTCTAAAAAAAGTAAAGGATAAGCTTGCATTCTAGAAGCGGTAGCTTCCCGCCTCCTTCCGTTCCCTCCTCTCGCTTCGCTCGAGATCTTCAAACCTCTCCTTACCAGTCGAGCGTCTCCGAACCTTCGGTGAAAAGTTCCCTTCCCTTTTCTAAAATGCCCGATTGGTCTGCCTCAGCAAATAAAGTGGACCGCTGTTTGGCTGACCCTCTTCTTCCCATTCGGGTTGGGTTGACCCAGAAGTAAAGTAAGAAGGAATGGAACCACTGGAGAGTCGTCTGCAGTTCACACTTGGGCAAAGACGACTGACTTTGGAAGCGGAACACGAACCGATTTCCGCTATTCCGGGTTCTTATTGAGCGTAGCGAAATCAAGGTTTATGATAAAGTCAGCGAAGTTTCTATGGTGTTCTACCTTTGCGTAGTCTCGGTCCACAGTGGAAGGCTCCGTACCTGAGCCTCACTACTACTTAATTAATTAATTAACGGCTAAGCGATTTCATAACCTGAGCTTTCCTTAACCAGCTGACCTTACTTCGTAACCTTAGCCTCCCTTTCTTTATAGTTCGACTAAATGACTTCGTAACCTTAACGTACTTTCTTTCTTACTATATCATAGGCCTTCGCCACTTCAAACGGGCGCTTCGCCCTTTCTTTTTGAATTATAAAAAAACGGGGCCTTACTTATTCTGTTCAGGGAGGATGAAAGACAAAGAAAGGGATCAGGGGGCTTTATGATCGGAGAAAGGGAAGGGGCGTGGTTGGTGTGTCACTGGGTCGGTGGGGGAACCCGTAGGAAGGGGGAACGACCCGCCGAATTCACATCAGAAATCGCCAACATGAACACAAACGAAATCTTGAATTGCGTATAGAAACAAAACGAACCACTTCTATTCTCGGAGCTGAGGTATATGAAGAATGGCTTTTTGGTCCCTTTCGTCCAGTGGTTAGGACATCGTCTTTTCATGTCGAAGACACGGGTTCGATTCCCGTAAGGGATAGGTACTCATTCCCGGCCGCTTTCAGTTAGTGTTCATTGCTGAGTGATCGCTCGCTATCTGGCTGGAAAAGGTGGTCCGGAAGCTTTCTCTCTCCCAGCAAGCAAGACGAGATCACCACTTCTCTCAGTAATGGACTTCCATTAATTCTTCCTTAGCCTTAGATGTCCTATCATAGATTCTCGAACCTCCGACAGACAGAATCCCCATGCATGCGTTCTTTCTCTCCTCCCCTCAGCCATACATCTCTTTTTTTTTTTGCTTTTGGCCGTTTTTGTTAGGCATTGAACCCCACCTTAGGTGCTGAGTGGTGTCCTCCCCTCCCTAATACCTAAAAAAAAGTTCCGTCTATGGAGCCTAAAGCTTAAACCATGGCATGGCAGTAAGCAGTAAGTTGGCCTAGTCTCTTGCCCAGCCTTCGCCTTCTTCAGTGGCCAAGTTGAAGCGTTCAACGGTTCTTCGGCCTACCACCTTTCTTTTTCAAGGTTGAGCTTGTTCAATTGAAGCTAATGCTATGCTGCTAGCTAGTTGGCTAGATATGGAGGACTTTCTTTTTTTTAGCTACCGGCCCAAACAAAAGAGATTAGCCTCTTGATCGATCGATTGATTGGATTGCAGTACGAAGGGGTTGATTGAAGTGTGAGATCCGCCCAAGACTAAGGCCGAGCAACTAGCTGCTGCAGGATTGGACGTCTATCTATCTCACCACGCTCTCCTACTCCTATAAAGGCCGGCGGAAGGAATGCTCTGCTCATCTTTCTTACGGCTCGTTACCGCAGCGCTCGTTCACCCCTTCGGCTTCTTCAATTCAAAAGGGTAGTGTCTTTTTCCGCAAGTAAGTTCTAAAAACCTTACTCTATCAAGTAAGTGATAAATCCCTTTTTTTATTGGTAAATAGCGTCTTGAAGCGAAGGCATATTTGTTTGAACGAAAGAGATGCCGGGTCGGTCAATTGCATTAGGTAGGAGATGCAGGACCTGTCTTAACCGCAAGTGCATTCGCTATTCGATTCCACCAAATTTTTATTCCGTATTTTTTCTTTACTTTTAAGTGAAAGGGGGGGTGAGAAAGGGTTCTTCTTCTCTATGTCGCCGTCTCATCAATGAGCGTAGATTGATAGAGATGGCTTTTGTGCCGGTCAATCTGTATCCCATTCTTCAGGTATAGTTTTGTTTGATCACAGATCGGCAGGTGATCCGTCCTTTCTCCCCCTTTCGTCAGTCGTCTTGATCCGCCAGAGGGTCTTGAGCTAGCTTCCTTGAAGAGGCTTGATGGGAAAGAGAGGTGAAGAAGGAGAACCTCAGGATTCTAGGGAGATTTTGGCATTAAGGGTGGTGCTAGGGCTCAAGACCATTTGGAAGGGGGAGTTGGATCATAAAGAATAGTTTTTTCCTTTGTTTGAAGAGGAACAATCCTACCGGACTCATTTGAGATAGGAATGGCTAAACTTATTGTCTGAGGAAGAAAGCTAATGAAAGCAAAGGTCAAGAATATCTTGGTTTAACATAAGTTAGTCAAGCCGATTCTCATTGTTTGTTTGATTGGGCTGTTGTGCCTGACTCCATACTCTAGCAAGAGAGAAAACTCACACCACACGGGATACTGAAACTTCTGTCAAAGCGGATTCTCTTCCTGAGCCTTCAAGCTCCTCTCACGATGCCAGAGTGCCTTGACTTCACCCTTTTTTTAGACCATATGATGACAGAGAAAGGGGTCTTTTCCTGGCCTGAACCCAACCTTCAAAGGAAAATTAGGAACCGCTGGCCCCCCCCTAATTCATGCACTCTGATCCCGAATCAATCAATAGCTTACGGGCGAAACTCTGAATCTATAAATAGAACGTCCTCCCCCCTAAAATTTTGTAGGATCCTACGTTGATTCCTGACCGTGCCTGTGGGACTGCTTAATCAAGGAGATCTAGTTCTCGAACCGGGTGAAGAGAAGACTCAGATGAGTATGCCTCGTATGTCTTGAGTCAAGTTTCGTTCATTTCGTGTCTGATACGAGTAGAAAGGGCTCCCCCCTAGAATACATCATCTCCCGGGCTATGCTTAACCACATTCAATGAGATGCATCCTCTTTTGCTTCCGTGATGTAATCTAGGTGAAGGTATAGAAGGCGATCTCTAATGGCTGATCAAGCTGCTCCTTTCTTTCCCTGAAGTTAAGGAAAGGCGGTTGTCGCTCCCTGCTATGCCTCTGCGTAACCCTCATCCATGATAGGTAGAATCGAATGTTCGAAATCAGACATGGTCCCTTTTTCCCCCTTTGGGCGATTGTAAGTTTCAGTTTCAGGCACGGAAAGGGGCCAAGTCACAAAGCCAGCCGGGGCAACTAGTACTTGAACGGCCGGTGTCGAGGTCAAGAAGAATGGTAGCAGCGGTCAGGCTCGAGCCAATATCAGATGCGCTTTTAGGCAACCAAGAAAGCCAGCCATGAATGAGTTCCATCGCACTTCCTTCGGGGAATCGAATGCTTATAGGAGTTTTTCTCCCCTGAGATCATGTATGAAGTCGAAAAACGGGTCTCTGAGTGATTTGATCAGATTATCCCATCGGGAAAAAAGAAAGACTTGATGGCTGTAGCCGTGTCGAGTGAATATAAGAATAAGGACTGACGCCAATGGAAATTGGAAATGCTGAAGCGCGTATTGAGACTGAAGAAGTTGTGGAAGAGGGGGGTGTCGGGTATGATGTAGTTGAAGATCAACTAGCTTTCTCTTAGAAATTGATTGATATCGAGACAAAAACGAATCTATGAAAAGCAAAATCGTAGGATCATCTCTCTTTTTTTCTCTCCCTCCACCCCCCCCATCTCTCTTCTTCACTATGCCCTTCCTTTTCTGTGGTTGACGGAAGGATAGCGACATCATTAGTCACATACCGAAGCCCCTACTCTGACTACTAGAAGTGGAAGTCCCTACCCGCGGAAGTACAGGAAGAGGGAAAGATCAGAGAATGACTTCTGACAAGCAAAATGGAATCAAAAGAAAGCACCCGAAGGATGGTGAGATAGATAGACGTCCAATCCTGCAGCAGCATTTCTCTGCAATTTCTTCCCTAACTGCGCTTTCTAATGCATCGGATTCTCTCCATCTCATAACATAAGTCAAGTCTCATCCCGTGCTTTCGGGCGATTTAGTGTACATCTCACCTATAAATATAAAAGCCTGAATGCAAGAGGTAAGCCTTGCCTTTGTATTCAAGGTCTACGTCTCGTCCTTACCAGACGCTTCGTAGGTAAGAGGAAAGCTATCACGTCAACTATGTGTGATCTTGCCAATTATCATATAGTTGATCTATCTTAGTTCTACTCGAAGCGGAGGCATTCCCTGCCGCCCTTACTTTGGAACTGCATCCATTCCGAGTGGCCGTGAGGTCATAAATAAAGTCGTGAACTGAACTTGGTGATTATGTTCACCCCATCTTGATTCGGTCTAGCTATCGGATGACAAAAGGATGCCGGACCTTCTTCTGGAAGCGGGAAGGTGAGTCACCGCATTGACTCGAATGATCTAGCAAAAAATTTCTCCTCACTAACTATGGTCTACCTTCGCGAGACAGTTCTTAGCCTCTACTCTAGTATGAACTGAGCCAGAGCCTACGAGCTTATAGGTCGCCCCGCTACGCCCCTTGTGATTAGATCTGTTCGACATGCAAGTGGTCTAGCTACTGCCTGTACAGTCACTCTTAACCCAGACAGTGTACTACCCTCTGACCTTCCTCAACTATTCCAGATCCATCTCTGTATTATAAGAGATAAGAGTCTCGTCGGTAAGTGGAATAGGCTTGTGATCTCTCAATCACCTCCTATCTTTCCTTACCAACCCCTCTTTCTTGGGTGGCTCCTGTTAGCTTGGAGCATAGTTGACTCTGGCTTTATTCATCTGCTCTTTGCCCGAATCCGATCATCTATGTTGAATCTGACTCCCATCTCATCCCATTGATTGGCTTAGTGTTCAGTGTCATCAACCTTCCTCCGGTTGAATTGATGGCGATTGAACTATCTTTCTAATGAGCCGCTTAATCATATAGCGAGGGAGTGGTTCTCACCCCAGAGAACCAGCCTTTCGACCCACTCGGGATAAAGGCTGAGGAGACAGCGAAGGCGCAGAGGAAAACAGCCTTGGCTGTATCCTTACCTCTAATGCCCTCCGCAAGGAAGGAACGAGTCGCTTCCCCCTTTCCTTCACCACCAGCTGGAGCGCAGTCTTCGCCGGTCTCAAGGTTATCAACAAGACAAGCCCGATAACGTGGCTACGAGCTCTTTCCTTACTCAGACCCCAAGCGGGCACGGTGACAAGACTTTGATGCGGGGTTCGGCATGGTCTTTGAGTACAAGCCTGGGAGGACCAATTTGCCGACGCACTAAGTCGAAGGGCCGAGTTGGCATCCAACAAGTTAGAATTAGAATAGATAGCATCCATGAGGGGCCGTCCCCGAACGCATAAGATAGAAAAAGGACCCCGTAGCCCAGACCCTGCTGAAAAACGTGAGCAACTTCAGTTAGAAGTTCCGCTCGAGTGGAATGGTTGTTGGTACTCTCTTTCTTTCATATCCTCCTCCTGTTGGTGACTGACCTCTTCCTTTCTATTTAGAAAGTGAAAGTCGTTGCCGGTGTGACAGTATGAGTAGACGGTGCTCTCTTTCCGGGTTCATAATCGGTGCTATTGAATCTGCAGTTAAGGGAATCTCGCCAGTTCTTTGAAAAAGAGTTCAGCTCAGGAATCCCTTTGAGGGAGGTTTAGCCTAGCCTTCAGGTCCTATAAAAAAATGGAGCTTACCGAGCTGAGGGTTTATGGAATTGAGAAATAGATGTCCTACCAAGGCTGTATGGAATAGAATGAAGGGTTAGGGTTCTTGCGGGAAGAAGGACAAACCGGGCCCCTAGTGGTCCTTATCTTATCACGCCACACATGGAGACATCTCAAATAGGTAAATTGGTTTGGGAAGACGGGGGAAAAACATCCATCGTTTAGGTTTCTGAGTAGCTAAAGTTAAGATAGAATAGGTCATCACATATCACATCCTGGGGTTGAAGAATGAGCTGCTTTAAAAAGTAAATGGCAAGCAGGAAGGAGAGTAGTAACGTAGTCTTATCCATCCGAAGCAGTAGCAGGCCAGGCACTGGTCTTTCTTTCTATCTTCTGGCAGTTCCCAGAAGGAATTTCCGAGCTTTTGAAATAATAGCTGTGGCACTCTCTTTCTTCCATAGAGAAGGAACTTATCCTTAGACTTTTGGAGCTTTGGCTTTGGTTTGGACCTGTACTAGTCCGAGAAGTGAGAGCACCAGGTTGGAAGATGCTGGTTCGAGAGGACCTGGAAGAATGCTAGTAAGAAGGAGTTTGCTAGGTTGTAGATCTTCTCCCTTATTCTTTATAGAGGAATCCCCTAAATTCAAATAAGATCTTTCTCTGCGCCGTCAAAAGCCTAATTGAGACAAATCAGCTCTTACAGTTCTCCGGTCTTTGCTCTTGAAGATCCGCTCTTGAGAACCTCTATCTCTTTCTTCAAAGCCTCATTCGAAGCCAGTCAGTCTTACAGTATATTACCCGCAAGTTCATCTTCTTTGATAGTATTAATATCCTATCCTTCCCGCTCTAGTTCGACTAGCTTTCCTTTCACATGGTTCAGTCTTGGTGTGAACAAAAGGCGTAAGCGCAGCAGTTAGAATTTCATCCGCATCTGGCGTGAAGCTCTCGACTGACAAGGAGAGGGTTGAAGCTCCTCTCCTTACAGTCGAGTGCTTCTTCCCCCGCAGAAGCGGGTATTGAGAAGGAGTGGAAGTTGCAATCATAAGCTGAGCACATCCTGTTCTCTTGAGAATTGTCAACCATATAGTTGGGGTTGCTTTCGATGATGTCGATCCAACCAATCCAATTACAGTTGCTCTAATTGAATTCCTTGTTTAGTTTAGCTTTTGTGTAAATAAGTCCTCCATTATTAAGGGTCAAGGGGGAAAGTACTAAAAGTCTGGAGGTAAGTAAATTATCCTGGCAGTGTATAAGGCTAAGAAGGATATATACCTTTTGTTTTGAGAGCTTGAAGTTTTAAGATTACTATTCCTACCCTGTCTAAGGTGTGTAGGATTTCTCCCAAGAGTAGGATGTCTCCCCCAGTTCTTGTTCACCTGATAGTCTACTCGTCTCAGTAGTTGTTCTACGAGAGCCATATGAGTAGTGAATAGTTTCCTTCATGGTAGAAGGCGACAGAGGCGAGACTTGAGAGGGTAGGTAAAGTGATATTTCAAGCCAAAGGGATAAGTAAGGGGCTAGATATCAGGCACTAATTGCTAGATTTCTTTCCATGTCTTAGTAATCTTTACCGGGAAGGTCTAACTAGATAACTTTTCCTGAGGTTTTAGTTGCAGTGAATGGAGATTTCTTCTTTAAAGGAGCAGTTCCAGAAGTTGCACTTTCTTTCGATGTTGGTCCAGGCCCCCTATCAATTGGCATTGAAGTAGGCAAGGCCAATCCATCTATTAAGTCAGCTGGTTCTAGGTCAAAAGCTAGTGTAAAAGATGTCTTTCTCGTCCTAAGCCCTAAAAGTGCTTCCGCCTTACCTGGAGTTGAAGTTACCGTTGGAGGCCTTTGAGTTCCAGTCTCAGTAGTGGTCTTCCCTATATGTACAGAGGAGTAGTTAGTTGCGAGTGTCAGAAAAAAGTGCTTTGATCCAGCCGAGCCTGTTCCATCAAGTGATTTTAGGCAAACTGATTCTAGGGCTCACGATAAGATATCCCTTAGGAGGGATATAGCTTTTCTTCCGGAAGTATGAGTTTCTTAATTCCATTTTTCTGCTATTCCCATTGAAGCAGTAGTTGAAGTAGTGGCATTCCCAATATCAATATTTGTATAAGTGCTCCTAATGGCCATTGCTAAGTCCGCAAGTAAGCCAGTTATAGATTTCTTTTCTTTCCAAGCTAGGGATCTAGTTCCAAGGGAGGGCTAGATCAAGCGCATCTAGTGTTGGAGAAAAAAGGGCATCCAATGCTTCTGCCATCGAAAAAGGTTAAGCCACTACAATAGCAGTGGGAGGATTTCTCCCAGGGAATTCTGTCACATCCCTATAAGAGTCAGTCGTTGGAGTTTCTTTGCCCTTTCCCTTTATAGACAATGAAAGTGTCCCTTCATCTCGACTAGTCCTTCCTTGTTATTGCCGTAGCAGTCCCGCTAACGGTAGTCCCTGCCCCTAGAGAGTCAGTTTCAATTGTAGTTGCTTTTGCTGCTGCCTTTCCTGCAATCTATTACCTATCAACTTATCCTAGCCTAGATTGGCTTCCTAGCTATGAACTCATACTAGAAGGACTTAGCACTGTAATTATCCCTTGATCTATATGGATAGCTTCAAAACTGACTTGCTCTAGAGCTTTAGAACCAGCTATCCCAGATTTCAATATAGCTGCTTTTGCCCTTGCTTGAACTAGCTAACTTTATCCTCCAATGGATAAAATCCCGCTTTATTACTATATGGTTATACTGCTTCTAAAGAAAGAGAAGAGAACTGGGTAAAGTAATCGTATTGTATTCTATACCAGGGAGAAGCAAAAGTCCAAAACGATTCCTCTCCTTGTCAAGAAGAAAATCCCTAGCCATAGCTTTCACTGTCTTACTCGCTGGCAACTGCCACTGCAAGCAGAGGGGCTTCAGGGATTACCTCAGCTCAGTGGAAAGCGAAGGGTCAAATCCTGGAGAAGGCGAAGGAATGGAACTGCTTATCTCGGAAAATGAAGAGAAAGTTAACTGACTAGCTTGCCTAGGATTAGGATCCCTATTTACCCAAGAGACTTAAAGGCTTGAAAGTCAAGAAACTGCGCTTACCCTAGGAAATCAATACCTCACTAAACATTAGAAATCAAACTGCCTTGCACACACTCCTGACCACTCTTATATCCTTAATGGGGGATTCGCTTACACAAGGAAAGCTCTAAACCTAGCTTAAGCTTAATAAACTAAACTCATATAAATAAATGCTTTCAAAATTGCTTGCCCACCAACTGGAAATGCCACTCCAGAGGCTTAGCTTGGAAATAAAAATACTAAAAGGTGTGAACCCCTAGTCCCGCTCCATCAATAGGCCGGCCAAAGAGAGCGACTGGTGGGGAAAAAGATTGGATATAGCGTGGAAGGCAGAACGAATCCAAAGGCTAATCTGACACTCTGATAATCCCAGGAGAGGAGAGTAAGGATCCTCTAGCCTGAGTCTCAAACTCTGGTATGTAAGGGAGAAGTGCAACTCCTCCTGAAACTGTATTAATGGTAGAATAAACTGCAACTTCCATTGCGGGGATTAGAAAAGCAAAAGCCCAGACCTACTGGAAGAACTACAACTCGAACAGGCTTGCTCACTGGATAGTACCTGATTTTCAGTATATTGAGTTGACTATAATCGATTCATCTGCTTGCTTCTTTTCTTTCTTATTTCTTAAGACAAAATGGAGCCAAAAGGGAATATGTTCGTAAGATGAATAGATTATAGGCTGGTTCTAGTTCCACACTGGAAGAAAGAAAGGAGCTACAAGACCCATAATGGTTCGGTGGCTAGCTATGCTTTCAGCATTAGAAGAATTTGAAAGGTTTAGCATTAATGAATAAATGCACTCAAAAAAAATCAGAAATCAGAATAGACAAACAGATCGCTACACACCCAGCCAGGTGTGGAGCACCAAACCCAGAGGGACTAGTAACTACGGAGATCAAATCAGGCATCAACCCTAGAGGAAGCCGTGTCAACAGATAGATCAGCAGCATTATCGGCTGAAAAAGAATCAAGGCCTAGTAGCGAATGAAGCAAGCTTTCCTCAAATAAATGCCATTGTTATCAGACAGATTTAGTACGTCGGGGTGCTTGCATGGACTATTCATAGCTTCGACCTTCTTTGATATCCGGATTAGTCCGATATGAAAATGACTTAGAATAGGCTGCAATCGGTAAGAATGCAATATCCTCTAGAGAGAAGCCAATGTCGAAGAAAGAGTCTCGTTAAGATTTATTAACAAATCTTCTATCTATTAACCAATGCAACTTAGATTACAAAAAAAGATAAATGAGCTACCGATCTTTAGATGCTATTTTTTATCTAATAAGGATAGAATTCCGAGTATTATCACATTCTATGGATAAGGATTGTCTCTGGCCGTAAGTCTTGTAAGTAATCTGCAAGTCTAGAAGAAAGAGTATGATCCTATTACAGGCTCGAGAGACCTCTGACATAAGTTCGTGGGCTGCTGAAGGAAACTAACCAAAGCAAGCGCCTTTCGAAGCGATCTGGTACGACAATTTTTAGGGCTTCTCATAAATGTTCAGTCAGTCAGGAAAGCCGGGTGTGGCGATCCGATCAACGAAAATAAAGAAAGAAATTACATAGATAATCAGAGAAATCCTTCAGTACGCTAATCTTCACAGTTTCCATTTTCGATTGAGAAAGCGGCAGGCCCAAAGAGCTCTCCAATAGTGCACCGAAAGGGAGCCGGAGGTCAACCTTAGATCGGCTAAGATCGAATTGAACTGTCTTTGATTTAGACTGAAAGCAAACTGCGTAACGCTAGATATATGCTTAACACATACGAGTCGAACGTTGTTTTCGGGGAAAATCGACGTTCTGTAAACAAAGGTCGACCTTTCTATGTTGTCTAATCGAAAGGCTAATTCGCGATAGACGAGTGGGCGAGACAGAAATGGGGGTCGTGGAAAAATTGGGTTAAATTACCAAATCCCCGGTGTGGCGAAAAAGACTGAT
>JAIUCV010002592.1:0-44400 GCA_026724425.1 Erythrophleum ivorense | reverse complement strand
TTAATTTTGCTATTATCTATTGATCTTGCTTAGCTAATTGCATAGGAAATTTTAGGAGAAGAAAAAAAGATAGTTAGCATCTTGATGAGAACATTAAATGGAAGTTAATTCAACTGCTTCTCACCTACAATATCTATGTCATTTTATATTCATTTCTTAAAAACACAAAGTATGTTATAGTTATAATCATAAACTAGACTTCTCATAGTGTGCTTGAGATTTGTCCTTAGTTTGGCTTTAAATTGTTTGAAATTTTGATAGATCAGTACACATTTCATACATATAATTGAGTATTTTTGTTGATTCATTTACTTTAGAGGCCTCTTCAAATTATTTGTCGCTTGATTTTTAGTACATGTGCCGAATCTTAATTAACTTTCAATATGGATAAGAGTAATATATAGTTCTAATTTGTTAGACCTCATTAGGTGGGATTTGTCTAAGTTCTAATTCTTTGTCTTGCTATAGACATTGCTTTAGCACATGCCCATTATGTCGTAAGGTTAATATAAGATGACTTTTAAAGTTTTGTAAACCTATGCAAAATAAAATACTTTAACTGGAATAAGCTCATAAGGATGAGATTTCCTAATGTGGCCTTCCACTAATTTCATAAAACTTTATATTTCTTCTATCTTTGATCTTTTATATATGTATGATCGATGAGACTCTCTTAGTTTATTTGGTTTAGATTTAGTCATTGTATTGAATAATGGCAGCATGCTAGCTAGCCTTTGATTTAGAAAGTGTAATACCATAATTTCTTAAATCATTCCATGCTATCTTTATACTTTATATCAATCAATACATATAAGAGGCAAGAAAATGGCATTAAAATATTGATTATTTTTACGTTACGTCGCGTATAAAAATTTCATTCCGTGCCATGTGAGCCAAGTGACCCCATACTATACTTTCCCATATTTAATTACATGTATACAACTCATTTGCATCACAAAATTATGCTCAAAACTCATGGAAACCGAAATGGAACCTAGAATATGAAGGTTTATTTTCGGCCAAATTTGGCCCCTTTCATGGCCCAACTTCAAAAAATCATAACTAATTCTAAAAAAATCAAAATCACACATTCTTAGCCATTTTGGAAAGCTACGGATGTCTACTTCACAATAAAAATATGCACAGAACATAACACCCATCACAGAGGGCTTTTGACATCCAAAAAGATCTAGAGATCAAATTACCTCCTGATGCTATCACAGATTCTGCAGCAAACTTTGAAAATTTCCAATTAATTCCAAAAAAATCTAATCTATGCAAATGATACCAATATGGAAAGATGTGGATATTAGATAGAGGGAAAAAATATTTTCAGACTAGTTCAGGTAGCCCAAATCTCAAAATTCAATTAAATAGTAACTCAGGTCGGGTAAGGGTCCTGAGTAACTATTCTATCTCCCTCTCTAGACTCCAAATGAGGTGCTTCCAGTTGATACAAG
Organism: Erythrophleum ivorense; assembly: GCA_026724425.1. NCBI lineage: Eukaryota > Viridiplantae > Streptophyta > Magnoliopsida > Fabales > Fabaceae > Erythrophleum > Erythrophleum ivorense. The sequence continues at coordinate 42,940 of JAIUCV010002592.1, read as the reverse complement.
TCACTGTGAATATCTAGTTTCTCTGTATAAAATTTTGTGGCAGTTGGACATCGTTTGTCCCATGAGTGGCATAATTTAATTTTGGACCAGTGCTACAGTACCAATGACCAAAACCAGAAAAATTTTCAATTTCAACAATTCGCTAAATATTCCACAGACCTCCAAAAACTACCAAATTTAGCATCTCAAAAAGCTCTTAATAAGCTCTAGATTCATGCCAAATTTCAGATCAATAAGAGCTCATTTGGATAAAAAGTGATATAGCCTCATGAAATAGTCATGTTTGCTTCCTACCAATAGTCACTTTGCACCAAAATGGCCTTTTCTTGAGTTTGGCACCCCTTGAGCAAGTTTCAAAGCACAAATATGACTTGTGGAGACTGCCCAAGTGATCCCAAACCTTATGCATCTCATTTTGGTCTCTCAACATCTATTTATGCATAGTTACATCAAGCCATCGATGGTCTTACATCACAAAACATTACATACATCATCACTTTGACATTTAACCACCATTTAAAGTACATAATACACCAAAACAAAAATGTTCAATGTCCTTGGCTTGCATCTCCTTGACTTGGAACACCACCTAGATAATTCAAGGATGAGGAAGAAAGGGGAGTGAGATTCCAAGAATCTTAATAGCTCATACACCCATTCACACCACATTCAAGGCATACATATACCAAATGCATAACTATACAAGCATAAAGTGTGCAATAAATTCCATTCCATGCCACATTCACATGTCAAGATTACTTTCATGCTCTAGGGACTTTTGGTTTAGCATCACTCTATTTCTAGGACTTTTGGATTTGCCTCACTCTTAGTCTAGGGACTTTTGACTTTGCCTCACCCATTCAAGGGACTTTTGGCCTTGTCTCACCCATGCCATGAGACTTTTGGCATCTTCTCACCTTCATCAAGGGACTTTTAGCATCACCTCACCCTTATGAGCTCTTTCCACAACCATAGTCATTCAAGACAACACATTGATACCAATGCACAACAAGGATCAAGTGGCATGTTATCAAGCATCAAGAATGCATGCAAGCACACTAAGACATACATATGCATACAAGAATGCAAAGAGAATGAGGTGGAGAGTTATCTTCTTATTTATGCAAGCTCACTTTGTAATTTCCTTCCCCTCCTTGGTTTCACAAGAGCACTTAGGTGGAGTAGGCTTCTCTTGACCTAGATATCACAAACATCACACAATTACACACTTGAAGCAAGCCAAGACACTAGGTTCACTCTTAAATACATACTTGGTTCCATAATGGGCATATTGGTTCCATAAATGATCTATTGAAGCAACTCATATCATCCAAGTTCTAGGCTCCATTCTTTTGTTATTTCTAAACTTCTTGGACTCATTTAAGGTCCTTGGAGCCATCACATATTCAATTACACCATTGAAAGACCAAGTTGCTTCATAAGGCACCATTGTGGACACCATTGTCCTATCTCCCAACCTATGGCTCCTAAATTTTTCCCAATGGTTTCTCCCATCTTTTAACATCATATAAAGTCCTAAACCAAGGCTAGAACAAATTAAAACATCCCCCAGCCTAATGAACCTAGCTTGGTCGAAATATGCACCATAATGGAGGTTCATGGACTTTGTGATTTTTCCTTGATGGGAGAGCCACTTGGGAGGCTTTCTAAAGGTCTTAGGAGCTCAAGGAAACATTTAAATAGCTAAGAAAATATTCACACAAAATCAGATTTTACAAAACCCTACAAAACACTACACTTTTTAAACTTGTTTTCTATTAGTTTTTCTTGAAATTTCTTGCCATATTCCATCTCCCCATGGCCTAAAACCCTTGTTTCCTCCTTGTATTTGGATAGAACATCCTCCCTTCCTTTGGTTCTATTCTTGGCTGAAATACACACAAAGGGAAGGGGAAGAGAAGATGTAACAAAAAGCAAAGATTACTTAGGGTTCAAATGAGCTTTCAAGTGTCTTTCTCCTTCATTCTCTTCTTCTTAGCAGATTTGAAATTCTCCCATTAGGTCTGGGTCAAAAACAGAACCAAATCATCCAACAAAATCCATGGAAAGAAAGGAGGAAGAGAGGAGAACAAGATTGGAGGAAGATGGAGTAAGAAATTTCATGAAATTACCTAGTTTCTCCTTGGCTTTCTTCTTCTTTTTCTCCTCTCTTTGGTGTGCCTAACAGAGATGAAGATTTTTTATATTTTGGGCAGAATGGGTCATGCTCATTAAAGAGGAGAAGAAGGGAGAAAAGTGTGGAACTCTTTAAAATATTCAAGAAATCATAAATTTTAATTTTGCCCTTCCGTAATAACAATTTTGTTTCGGCTTCATTTTAGCTCCTTTTTTGGAACCATTTTTTTCATAAAAAAATTTAGGTTCCCAATTTAATAAAATGCCTTTGGAATCACTCAAATCGAAGCTAAAATCTTTTCGAACGAATCGATCAAATTTTGGATCAACCGACGTCAGAAAGAGTACACCGGAGGAGCTTTATCAGTCTCAGAGCTTCCCATGGTTTTTGGGACTTCTAAGAACCCTGGGCAACTTAAAATTTTTATTTAAAAAGCCCTCCTAAGTATTTTTTCAAAATTGTACTTATTTATGAAAATGCCACTGGCCTTTCGGCAAATTTTTTGAATCACTCCGACCTTAGTTTTTGGGCAACTCAAGGCTTAAATCCTTATTTTTTATTATTTAAAATTTTAATCAAATTTTATTTGGCCTTGAATCACTCATCTTAGGGGACTCAATTTTCAAACCGGCCCGTTTCAGTGATTGTACAACGTACCGGGCGTTACAGAAAGTCTTTTAATGCATCTACAACTATTACTAGAAGTTTAAAGTTCACAAAAGAATGCAGCCTATAAAAAAAAATCCACAGTATACATATATCTATATATATGGCATTATTTTAATTACTTTTGAATTTGTGAGTGAGGTTGCACAAACATAAGGTTAGCCTGAGTATTAATCTAACGTGTTGTTTGGGTAGAGTTAGTACCTTGGTCTACCCAAGCATTTTTTTAAAATTGTTGGTACAAATTATAAAATTATCCCAAAAAAATAAAACTTTCATAGAAGTTCTTGTAAAATTGCATTTTGCCTTTAAAAATTAAAATTTTTATGTGAATCTCTATAAAAAAAATGTTTTTTATTAAGAAGACTAGATTGGCTCAGGCCAGGGTCCAACTTGACTCAATTTTTTTAGGCCTAACCCAACATAGCCCGATATAACTAGGCTGAGTTGAGCATTGTACACCCTTATTTGTAAGTCTAAAATGCAACTTGTTGTATTAATGCAATTAACACATGGTAATATCTTACAATGTTGCATGCATGCAATGGACACATGTCTTAACCATACCTAACAATTGTAAGAAAAGTCTAATTGTCTAAAGGTTGCTTAATATAGTGATCTTATGTGAAATATTAGATCAAAAATTAATAATTAAAAGTAACGCAAAAATCATTATACAAGTATAATAAAAAAAATTTTATTATGTTAACAATTTTTACATTAATTAAAAACAAAATGACAATTTATCATTGGAAGCCTAAATTTTGAAAGGTCAATCCAAATCTTAATATTACATACACTCATTTGTGGCATGAAATGTAACTATATATGGTTTGTTTGTTGTTCTAAGCCAAATCTGTTGAAGTTAAAGGTGCAAAAGTATTTGTTTTCTTGAAACGTTACTGACTTTGTGGTCTACTCCAAACTAAAGGAGACACATCCTTAAGAACCATTTGTTGATGATTATACACGTTTAGGTAATAAAGAATGATCACCCAATCATATATGCCATGAAATTTTGAAACACATTAAGTGTGTGTATATATATATATATTATACAAAAATAATAGAGGAATGATCAGGAAAGGATATACTAATAACTAGGAATGATAACATCATGGCAGGGGGTAGGAAGTGCCCTTCCACTCTATCCTTATTGTCTATTTTTTCTCTTGTCCTTGTCCTTTATCCTTACCATGGAAAGGAGTAAAGGAGTATTGTTAGTTCTGGGGTTATGTTTGTTTTTTATTTTAAATTAATATAAATAAAATAAAAAGTAAAATGACTAAAAATGACAAACGTTAGTAATGTATGTAGATAAAAATTTTTAAAAATATTTATGTAAAATTAACGAGGACTAGAAATCCATGGGATGGTGAGTATAATGCCCATTTGTGAGACCTTAGCTTTTAAAGTGCTACTTATCACGTTCCTTTACCAAAGTAATGAAAATTTGAATGTAAAAACTTTGATTGTATATTAAGTGACTGATTTCATACATCTCATATTCATAAATTTACAAATATTATTAATCATATTTATATAAAAATACATAGCTCATGTATAGACCATGGAACTAAATATTGTTGACATCCCTTAATTACTATTAAAAATATTTAATAGATAAGGTTCCTATGTCTTCATAATACTATCTCTTAAATATTGGAAGGCTAGTTTACTCTTAGTTGTTTAATCTATTATTGGTGTAGTCTTAAGTGCTATCGATATTTCTGCCTAAATACACTACCAAGTGCAATAAGAATTTACATTCCTAGTAAGAACACAACTTGTTTTAGAAAACTAGTAATGGTCCAATTGTCATTCTTTTTTTTTTTGGTTTCCCTTCTTATTTATGGCATATAGATATAAGACAGCATAACAAATATAGATAGAAGAACATAAAAATAAAAACATACAACATATTGCATCATAAAACACACACATACACACATATATACTTATCATGTTCAAACTATATTGAATTCTTTCTGCATATGGAGCATCATGCTTAAACTTACCATAACCAAATGTCATACTCTTTATAATAATCAATACATACTTGCATACTGATATAACAACACAAATATGAAGTACAATACTATATATTTTCTACTAAATTGGCAGAAGGTATTTCTTAGGCAATATTAATTTAACTTGATCATAACAAACTCAGTTCATCATATTTATTGTACCATATAAATCAGCATGCTTCATTGTTCATAAAACCTTAACATGTCCTATGTTTTACGTACATTACCATGTCATATCACTATGCTTGACCTTTGAAAAAGACATAGATGATCCTAGCATTAAAGTGCTGGTCATAAGGAAAATAATTTCTTAAGTACTATACCAAGCATTCCATATTACTTAATATAGACTTAGATTTTTACAATCATATGTAACTAACCAAGCATTCAATATTACTTAATATAGACTTAGATTTTTACAATCATATGTAACTAACCAAGCATTCCATACTACTTAATGTGATACTTAGGTTTTCAATTCCATCAAGTAAGAAAATCGTACTCCTTAGTTTGTATGATCATTGGAATGTAACATCATGGATAAGGGCAAATATGGCAAGGGTGTCTCTAAGAGTGGATTCACAACTTAACTCAAAACTTGAATATAAAGCCACATGAAGGTCTACTAACCATCAGTGATGCCTCTATCATAACTTTGCCTTGGGGAGAACAAGACTTAAACTTGTAAGGGACTCTTACCCCTTTTATTCTCATATGATTATATCCTTCCTTATAGGTAATTTCTTGTAGAGTCTCAGTCCTTTAGGAAACTATCTCTATTGATGAAAGCCATTTTCTATTAGAATTTCATCCTTTGAGAAACTTGCCTCTTAAAGACTATTTCCAAGTTGGGATCCAAGGATTCTATCTCTTGAAGATCATCTTCTATTGGGATTTCATTCCTCGATAACTCTATTTTTATCCTAAAGATCTTTTTGCTTGTTCTGGCATTAAAGCAATATCATCTTCATATTTGTCTAACCATTTAATTATATTTCAAGTTATCCAAGTCATATTTTATGAGCAATATATGGTCATTTCGTTAAATAGGAATAAATAATTCAACAAGAGCAAACATAATCAAAAGCCCTCATTTAGCAATGTATTGGCAAAGCCAAAGAGAACTCGTTCATGACTCATATATATCATTGATAAACATAATCTTGTCCTAAATGGAGATAAATCATATATATCATATCACAAGTGATTAAGATATGTTAATCATACATATCAGGCCTACCAATAAACATATGAGTATCAAAGCTCAAGCAAACATGCATCAAGGCATCATATATGTAAGTATATTTTTTTATTAAATATATATTATAGGTTATCTAGGTCATGTTTCTCAAGCTTGCCTATACTTGGCTTACACATACTCATCTACGTCACAAATCATATGTATAAACATGTATCATAAATCAAACATATAATCAAGCACATACGTGTATGGATTCAACATGATATACAAGCATACATATGCATGTTTCATAACTTATATAAGACACAAATATCAACAGTTACTTATATTAATTATGATGGAACTCTTTTTCTCTTTATCATGTCTTAATTAAGTCCATATTAGGGTACTTTAAATGCTAAAGTGGTTTATATATGAGAATAACCTAGAGTTCAATTATCCAGGCATAGGAATCAAGGTATTTTAATATCATGATTATCCATGTAAGGGAATAGTTTAGAATAAATCTTTCTTCATGAGTCTTTAAAGAACTTCTAACATAGGGAATTAGCTAAGATATTATTGTATATTAAATCTTTAGGATCCAAGAGAATTCAGTTAGGCTTTAAAATATTCAAGTATGCATGGCAAACAATCATTATATCATGTAGAAACACAATATCTATGGTTCGCCACCAAACATAACTTGATTCAGTTCATTTATGGTGAAAATTCCATTGTATCATTTACATGAAGATCACACAACTAGATTGTGGGATTTTGGAATGGTTTCTATGTGAAAAACAATAAGGAATTACATAGCCCATGTTGGATTACATGATTGGTGTAACATTTTAAAATTTATTAATATGGATTATTGAGAGAAAATAATTTATTTAAGGATTTTTAGAGAAAAATAATTAAATTAGGGATCTTATGAGAAAATAACTAGGTAGGGAAATTATTGAAAAAATTAATTATTTTACAATTTTTTAAAGAAAATAATTTTTCATGGATTTAAAATTTATTTCAAAAAAATTCATAATTTACCCCAAAAAAATTAATTAGGGCCCATTAATCCTAAGGATTTAATTAAACCTAATTAATGTAACACCATAATCTATTAGCCTCATCTAACCTTCACTTAAGTTTGATTTCATGCAATGCCAAAGAAAAAGGAGTAAACTCATCGCATTGTATTATGTTATGTCAAGTTTAAACATTCATACTTTGCCCCATGGACGCCCATAGACCTATCTATATCATCCTCTACTCATTAAATCCATGCAACTCATGCATGTCATAAAACAATTTATAAACCACGGATTCAAAGCCAAAAGCAAGAAAAATGACAATTTACTTGCAAGTCCAAAATTCAATTTTTTTGGCACCAACTTTGGAAAATCATAATTAATTCTAAAAAAATGAGAATCAAGCAAGTGATAACTTCCTAGAAGACTCTGGATGTTAAATTTATATTATAAATAATTACAAGCCATAATAACATCATTTGGACCACGTTTAACAACATAAAATCTCCAAAGGTCAGCCTGCCCAATGTTTCTGATACAGTTTACTAATATAAATTTTAAAAATTCATAACTAATTTCAAAAAAATCCAATTTAGGAAAACTACACCAATTTTGAAAGCTACAGATATTAACTAGAGGGAAAAAATAAGTCTAGATCAAAATAGAAGTAATTAGGATACAAAAAACTATAGAACAATAAAGGAGGTCAGGCTATGCCCTTGATATTGATTTGGAAGTTCAAAAATTCGTTTCTCTCTCTCTATAAATCCAAATGTGGTACTCTTAAGTGTTACAAATAACTTATCATCTCTAATTTATGCCTGTAAAATTTCATAGCTATTAGACATCATTTGTCTCATGAACAACAAAGACAAAAGATCTGACCATTTGTACAGTAACAATGCCAATTCTGTCAAAATTTGCTAACTTTGAAAATTTACCAAAAATTCTTTAGAGCTCCAAATAATGTGAACTTTATCTTTCCAAAAGATCTAGTTAAGATCTATATGCATGCCAAATTTTAGGTAAAGAGGAGCTCATTTGGTTAGGTCTTGACATATCTCATAAATATGGCAAATTTAACACCCTATATGGGTTAAAGATGGTTCAAATTGCTTCTTAAATGCTCTACCACCTCTTAGGCAAGTTTTAAAGAATAAACACAACATATATAGGTTTCCCAAGTGGTCCAAAATCATCATACATCTCAAACTCATCATGCTACATGCATGGATACACTACTATATACAAGTCACCAAATACCTAAAACTCATATTCTCATTGATTTGGTTCTAAATTTGGTTCATACACCACATATACATACTTTTACATTTGCTCTAAGATTTATATCTCAAAAATGATATTTACATATACACTTTGACATCTCTTTACATCAAAAATTACATTAATGGAAAAATATGGTCTATCAAGTGCCTTGGCTTCCACTTTTGGCTTCTTGTGCTCCACCTAAACATGTTAAGATAGGAGAGGGAAAGAGATTAGGTTTAAGAAATCTCAATAGCTCATACACTCATTCAAGTAAGCAATCAAGACATATAAACATGTCAAAGCATACAAGTAGGCATCCAACACCATGAAGAATGATTCAACACATAATTTACATGTCATGAAAATTATATTAAATAAAAAATAAGCTCTAGGGACTTTTGGTCTAGCCTCACCCTATTTTGGGAATTTTAGATTAGCCTCACCCTTGGTCTAAGGACTTGTGACTTGGCCTCACTCATCCATGAGACTTTTAGCCTTGTTTCACTTATTCTTAGGAATTTTTGGCACCACCTCACCCTTAAGAGCAATTTTCACAACCAGAACACAATTCATGAAATATATTGGTACCAATGCAACAAGGCAACATCAAATGGTATGTCTCATAATACAATTACACATACAAGCATATAATGACCATTGTAACACCTGATACGTTGTACAATCATTGGAACGGGCTGGTTTAAAAAGCAAATCCCCTGATATGAGTGATTTAAGACCAAATAAAATTTGAATAAAATTTTAAATAATAGAAAATGAGGATTTGAGCCTCGGGTTACCCAAAAATTGGGGTCGGAGTAATTTAAAAAATTTACCGAAAGGCTAGTGACATTTTCATAAATAAGTATAATTTTGGAAAAATATATAGGAGGGCTTTTTAAATGAAAATTTTGAGTTTCCCAGGGTTCTCAGAGGCCCCAAAAATCATGGGAAGCCCCGAGACTGGTAAAGCTCCTCCGGTGTATTCTTTCCAACGTTGATTAACCCGAACTTTGACTGATTCGTTCGGAAAGGTTTTAGCTCTGATTTGAGTGATTCAAAAGGCATTTTATTAAATTGGGAACCTAAATTTTATGATGAAAAAGACGGTTCTAAAAAATGAGCTAAAATGAAGCCAAAACAAAATTGCCATTATAGAAAGGCAAAATTAGAATTTATGGTTTCTTGAATGTTCTAAAGAGTTCCACACTTTTCTCCCTTCTTCTCCTCTTTAATGAGAACGACCCATTCTACCCAAAATACAAAAAATCTTCAGCTCTCTTAGGCACACCAAAGGGAGGAGAAAAAGAGGAAGAAAGCCCAGGAGAAACTAAGTAATTTCATGAAATTTCTTGCTCTATCTTCCTCCAATCTTGTTCTCCTCTCTTCCTCCTTTCTTTCCATGGATTTTTTGAATGATTTGGTTCTGTTCTTGACCTAGACCTAAGGGGAGAATTTTGAATTTGCTAAGGAGAAGAGAATGAAGGAAAAAGACACTTGAAAGCTCACTTAACCCCTAGGTAATCTTTGCTTTCTGTTGCATCTTCTCTTCCCCCTCCCTTTGTGTGTATTTCAGCCAAGAACAGAACAAAAGGAGGGGAGGATATTCTATCCAAATACAAAGAGGGAACAAGGGTTTTAGGCCATGGGGAGATGGAATATAGCAAGAAATTCCAAGAAATACCAATAGAAAACAAGTTAGAAAAGTGTAGTGTTTTCTAGGGTTTTACAAAATCTAATTTTGTATGAATGTTTTCTTGGCTATTTGAATGTTTCTTTGAGCTCCTAAGACCTTTAGAAAGCCTCCCAAGTGGCTCTCCCATCAAAGAAAAATCACAAAGTCCATGAACCTCCATTATGGTGCATATTTTGGCCAAGCTAGGTTCATTAGGCTAGGGGATGTTTTGATTTGTTCTAACCTTGGTTTGGGACTTTATATGATGTTAGAAGATGGGAGAAACCATTGGAAAAAATTTAGAAGCCTTAAGTTGGGAGATGAGGCAATGGCTTCCATAATGTAACTTTATGAAGCAACATGAACCTAGGTTTGTGAAAGTGAGTGTGCGATGGCTTCAAGGACCTTAAATGAGGTCAAGAGGTCTAAATATGGCAAGAGAATGGAACAAAGAATGTTAATTATGGTAGTTGCTTCATTAGGTCCTTAATGGAACCATATTGTGACAAATAGAATAAAGTGTAATCTTAAGAGTGAGTTGGATGTCATAACTTGTTCCAAGAGTATAATTAAGTGTTGTTTATTGTGAATAGGCCAAGGAAATCCAATCCCACCTCCTAGTGTTTGTGGAACCGAAAAGGAGAGGAAACAAGCAAAGTAAAGTTTGAATTTGCACTAAGGTAGCTCTCCACCTTTTTTCGTTGCATTTTCTTGTTGCATATGGTGTCATTGTGTGCTTGTGTGTATGTTTATATGTTTGAGACATGCCACTTGATGCTATGTTGCTATTTTGGTACCAATATGCTTTCTTGAATATCTTTGAATGGTGGAAATGGCTCATAAGGGTGAGGTAGTGCTAAAAGACCCTTAATGTGGGTGAGGAGATGCCAAAAGTCTCATTGTATGGGTGAGACAAGGTCAAAAGTCCTTTGGATAGGTGAGGCTAAGTCAAAATTCCCAAGAACCAAAAGTGAGGCAATCCAAAAGTCCTAAAAATGAGGTGAGGCCAAACCAAAAGTCCTTATAGCTCATTCTTGTGCTTGACATAAGTTTGTGACATAAAAATGTAAAAAATGAATGCTTCATAGATTGATTGATTGCAAACTTGTACCTTTGACATATTTTATGCCTTGAAAATGTGCTTGAATAGGTGTATGAGCTATTGAGATTTAATGAATCTCACCCCCTCCTTTCTCTCATCTCATATGATCTAGATGGAATTCAAGATCCAAAGGATAGAGGCTAAAGAGCTTAAATCTCCATCTTTTAGCAAATCTTTCCATTTTTGATGTACTATGATCTCTAGAATGTCAAAGTAGATATGTAAATGTTATTTTTGAGCCATGACACTTTGAACAAGTGTAAAACTATGTAAAGTTAATGTATGTATCAAGAATAGAGTTTAATGAATAGAATTTTGTATTTTGACCACTTGGGAGCCCACTTGTGCATGTATGTTGATGGAAGTGACATGGTGAATTTGAGTTGCATGAGGATTTAGACCTTATGAGAGACTTATTTATGCTATATTTATGCTTTCTAAGTTGCTTAAATGTGTGTGGAATAATGGATGGCTCATTTGAACCAAATTTGACTCTTGTTGGAACCAAAACTGCCATATTCTTGAGCTATGGCAAAATCTGACCAAATGACCTCTTCTTGACTTGAAAATTTGCATGCAAGTAGATATTGCCTAGAGCTTTTTGAAAAGCCAAAGATCAGTCATTTAGAGGTCTGTGGAATTTTCTATGATTTTTCAAAGTTGGCATCAGAATTTCATATTTGTACCAGTACTGTTCATTTGGTCAGTTGTGAAATTGTGTCATCCGAGAGGCAAACATGGTCCAATAGCTACAAAATTTTATAGGTAGAAACTAGGAATTCACAGTGACTTGTAGCAACTAGAAGCATCTCATTTAGGGTTCTGATCTAAGAGATATGAATTTTTGAATTTCTAGAACATCAATAGTAGTGCAGCACAACCTGAGTCACTATTCCATTAAATTTCAATGGCTAAAAGTGATTGATCGGGTCTGAGTCTATTTTTAACATAAATTTAACATTCATATATTTCCAAATTGGTATCATTTGTATGGATTGTATTTTTTTGGAATTAATTGGACATTTTCAAAGTTTATAGCAGACACTTGCATCAGTACCAGTAGTTGTCCAAACCTTTGTTTCTTTTCGCATGTCAAATGCTTCCTGTGTTATATTTCATGGCTTGGGAATATTTTTGACATAAATTAGACATGTGTATCTTTATATAATGACTAAGAATGTATGATTTAAAATTTTCTAGAATTAGTTATGAATTCTGAAACTTCATATCAGTAAACTGAACCAGTGGCCTAGACAGCAGTGACCTCAGTGGCTTTTTGGATATCAAATGTTCTCCCCTTAATGATTCATGAGCTGAAATTATTTTTACCATAAGGGAGACATCCATAGCTTTTTGAAATGGTAAATTTTGTTAGGTTTCGAGTTTTGTGGATTTAGTTATGAATTTCCGAAGTTGTGACAGAAAAATTGAGAATTTGGCCGAAAATAATAGTGTGAGTTTGATGCTCCCCTTTGAATTCCACGAGTTGTGGGAAAACTTTGGTGATGAAAATGAGTTGTATGTATGTAATTAAATATGAAAATGTAATGTATAAGCTCATATGGTCCGCGTGACACCGAACAAAATTTTCATACGTGACGCAACGCGAAATAAGACATTATTTTAATGTCATTTTTCATTCCCTTTTGTGCAATTCATCATGGGAAACTTAGAAATGATAAGAAGCAAGCTAGAAATATATGGGGTTACATTTTAAACACCACACAGAGCCTCCAGCAATATTGTCCTCGTAGCGGCACCCGGCACACTACCTGGTGGGGTTTTGTTTCTCCCAAGTACTCTCATTTCCTTAGGAAAAGGTCTCGCTGGTGGGGAGAGCTTCGCTCCCACTTATATGGGCCATTCCCAGGACCATTCCATCTGATGTAGGACATTACATTCTACCCCCCTTAGGGCTAACCCGTCCTCAAGTTGCACATTCGAACGGACGACTCTGATACCAAACACCATACAGAGCCTCCAGCAATATTGTCCCCGTTGCGGCACTCGGCACACTGCCTGGTGGGGTTTTGTTTCTCCCAAGTACTCTCATTTCCTTAGGAAAAGGCCTTGTTGGTGGAGAAAGTTTCGTTCCCACTTATATGGGCCGTTCCCAGGGCTGTTCCATCCGATGTGGGACATTACATCTATCACATGGAATTAGATTTGGCCTGCACCTAGCCTATTGGACCTCCATTAGCCTCTTATCATGTTCTCCTACATTAATTTGGGCCTAGATGAAATTTCTCTCCCAATTAAATCTCAAACCCATATTAATAATTTATCTTTCCAAAATTTTCATTTACTTAACTTACTCAATTATTTCATATTAATTATTCTTAATTAATCTAAAACCATGATTAACACCTTAATTAATTTTGAGGTGTTACATTTTGATTGAGGTAAGTGAAGAGAAAAACATTCCTTTCCTCTTCCTTATCCATTCGATCTAAATATCTCTTGATTTGGTGAAGTTTGATGAAATCCTAGGTGGGTAGATTTAAGGATTTTGGCTCGTTCTTGGTAGATTTGTAAAATGATAGGCTTAATTATTTATTAGGTAAGTAAACGCTTCCATTTGTGATGTTATTCAACTTTATATTCATTTTCATGGCTGATTTTTCTGTGGGTGAACTTACATGTGTGAAAATTTAAGAAGAAGGGTTGACTCATTGTGTTGGTCTAGACTCTTACACTTAAATTAATGTTTTGTGACACTTGAAAGCTTAGGTAAGTTGAAACTAAGTAATTATTAGATTGCTAATTTAATTTAAGTATAGGTCTCTTTGGGTTGATATATATATTGGTTGTTCATGGTTGTTATAGGCTTGTACTTCTTCTCGGTTGTTATTTGCGGCTATCTTGGAAGTGCAATTTATCACTTAAGGTAACTAGAGGTTTAATTCTATTTATATTTGGTGTGAAACCATGTTTATAACTTGTATATTCTTATTGATGATTTATTTACTGCCATGTCAAGTTTGATTACTTGTATATATTTTATCATAGACCTTGCGAGTGTGTCTTAATAACTATCATAGACCTCGCATGTGTGTTTTGGTATAACGAAAATCATGTGGATCTCACAGGTGTGTTTTGGCTATTAGTGAGATGTAGTAGATCTTGTAAGTGTGTCCTGTCCACTAAGAGTTATTGGCCAATAACTATGAGAATTGTAATATCTTATGATTTAAAAATTCAAAATCATTGCTAAAGAGTTGAATGAATTATTTACAGGGGTCACAAGCCTAGCGGAAGCTAGTAAGAACTATGAGAAACCGAAATCCAAATCATTTGATTAATGAATAAATACCCTGGAGAAAAGTGAACTAAGACTATTTGAGATATGGATGTTAATTAGAATATCTAAAAATATAGTTAAGAGCCTCAAGATAGCCCAAAATTGGAGCTAAAATGGCCAAACAGAGAGTTATAGAGGCCAGTCGTATTTTCATAAATTTGAGAAAATTCAAAGGAGGAAGTTTTAAATAAGAAAATTGAGTTTTCTAGGGTTTTTAGAGGCTCCAAAAACCATGGGAACCATTATAATGGGTAAAACCCACATAGTATGCGTTTTTTTCAAAGAGTTGACCAAAACTTTGAACGGATGATTTGGGATGGTTCCAAACTCCATAAAATTGGAAAAGCATATTTTTATTAAACTATTACACCTAAATTTTCATATGAAAAAGACAGTTCTAAAAAAAGGAACTAAAACAAGCCCAAACGAAGGAATAGAAATGGAGGGACGTAATTGGTATTCGGGAATTGTTATAAAAATCTTCCTCCACCTTTTAATATAATCAAGTCAACTTCTCCACCCTTCCAAAATGACACTTGAGCTTAGAAATAGACTAGCCATGGCATCCAAGAGAGATGGAGGAGAGAGAAAGAAACTAAGGCAAAAAGATAAGAAAATACATGAAATTTTACAAGAAGCTAGTTATGAAACTTTCTCCTCTCTTCATTCTCTTTCTCTTGATGGATTTAGATTCTTGAAGGGAAGATTTTAATGGCTGACCTCTTAAAGAAAAGTGAAAGTTTGAAGCAAACAATTATGGCACAAGAATCACCACTTAACAAGCTTTCAAATGAGGTATGACGTAAGCCATGATGTTGCCATTTCCTAAGTCTTCTTTTTCTTCCATAATTCAGTGTAGAGAAAGAGAGTAAGAAGAAAGCTTTTTTTTTATTAAAATTTAATAGAAACAAGTGCTTAAAAGTGTGGAGAGTAAGATTATGCCAAAAAAAAAAGCCATTAAAGGTTATAGGTTGCAAGTTTCCATACCTAGGATTTCACTTGCATCTTAGGAAATATAAAGTTATAAAATGATATTTTAGACCATCTAAGAGCATATTTGAGTTCATAAGAGTTCTAAGAAGCTTCATGGATATCAAATTCCTTAGAAACGTTAAGAAAACTCCATGGGCTCCTTTATGTGTGCATGTATCAGCCAAGGGGGGAAAGTGCACTTAGGGAGAGTTTTCTTTGATTTCAAAGATAGAAATGGTCTAAATATGAATAATAAATACCAAAGGAACCATTGGTTTGAATTTAGGAACCATAGTTTGAAAGTTGGAAGTTTAGGTTCTATTATGCATAAAGAAGTAACTTGATATTAAGCTCTTTGATTTGAGTTTGTGTGAGTTACTTCATTATGCTACTATATGGAGTCATATGGATGCCTAAAGCTAGAAGTAGCTTATTTAAGGCTAAAGATTGTTCCATTGATAACTTTTTGTGTTATTTGATGTGTCTAGGCCAAGCAAATCAAGTCTTTTCTAAGTATGCTTGTGAGGTCGAGAAAGGAAAGTGGGAAACTAAGGAATAAAAGTGGTGCTTCTTGGGCAAGGTAGCTCTCCATCCTTTCTTATATGTATTTCTTGGTTATGTGATTGTCATTGAATGTTTGTATGTGTGTTTGAACTATGAGACATGTCTATAGCTATTGAATTGATGCTTTAGTACCAATATGCTTCTTGAATTGTGTTTGATTATGAAATTGCTCTTTATGGGTTAGGCGAAGCCAAAAGTCTCTAAGAATCAATGAGACAAGGCCAAAAGTCTTGGGAATGAGTAAGGCTAAATCAAAAGTCCCTAGAAAATGGGTGAGGCTAATCCAAAAATCCCAAATAGTTGGGTGAGACTAAAACAAAGGTCTCTAAAGCTTGATTTTTAACTTGACATGTTTATGTGATCTTGAAAACATGTTTATGTTTGATTCTTGGAAGCTTTTGGTGCATGCTTGTGTTTTTTGACATGATAATATGCCATGTATGCTTACTTGAAGGGTAAAAGAGCTATTGAGATTCTTTGAATATCACTCTCCCCACTTTCCATCTAACTTTGTCTAGGTGAAGTTCAAGGGGCAAAGAATGAGAGCCATAGAGTATGAATAATGATACTTTAACAATAGAATAAGATACTATGTAAATTAATGTCAAAGTATGTATGCATAAGTTATTTATGAGTTGTAAACCCTTGAGCATGTGTAAAAGTATATAACATGTCATATTTAATGAATATGAAGCCAAATGTATGAGAATATAGGATTTTGACATCCTTGAGTCATGATGTCTATGTGTATTTATGCATATGGGATGGTGAATCTGAGTTTCATGAGAACTTGGACCTGCTATGATGCCTCTATACACTATGTTTGAGGCTTTGGACTTGCCCAAATGGTCATGGTTCATGTAGAGAGCCATTTGGTGCCATTTGGAGTCATATAGTTACTATTTTAAGTTATATTTTGCTCCTGAATCAAAAGCAGACCAAATGAATGAGTTTTGGCATGAAATTTGGTAAGCATATAGATCTCATTAAGAGTGTTTCACAGAGCTAAAGAACAAAATTTTTGGAACTCTGTAAAATATTTTATGATTTTTTAAAATTAGCTAAATTATATAGAAACTGTCATGGCATTGTGCTTTTGGACAATCTAGTTTTTGATGTTTTTGTAAAGTCAAATGAAGTCCAATGGTTATAAAATTTTACAGGCATATAGTTGGCATCATAAGTTTTCCATAGTATAGAGAACACCTCATTTGGAGCTCTATAGAAAGAAAAGCAAAATTTTGAAGTTCTAAGTCCTATAATTGTCCAAGAACAGACCTGATATACTGTCCTATTACTTTTTAGGGAATAAATGCTACTGTCTTGGTCTAAAACTATTTTTAGTTATTAGTTAACATTCGGAGCTTTCTAAAAAGATATCATATGCATGATTACAATTTTTTAGAATTAGTTATAAATTTTTGAAGTTAATGCAGAGTTTATGTGCATGTTATTAATTGGGGTCCTATGAAGATTTTATGCATTCCTTGAGCTAAACATGCTAAAATGAGCATGAAAACATATTTATGATGAAAATAAATTAAGGAAAAGAAAGATTGAAGTCTAGACCCCTATAACTCAAGATGAACTATATATGGCCCAAACTAAGTGTTGAATTCTTAATTGAAGATGCGAATTGCATGGAATGACTTGTGATGCTTGATCTTAAACTCAAATTCCATGCTTCTTTTGTGATGATTTTAGTTGGACAAATATATTAAGGATGACTTAGCATTGAACCATGTCAAATTAAAGGCTGAGATAACATCTTGTAAATAAGGTTTAGGATCTTGTCGACAAGATCTTGCAATTTACACTATAAAATCCGAGACCTTGTCAACAAAGTTTTTGGCCAGTAGTACAAGGTCTTCTAATTTAGTAAGTTTTAACCTTTGACATGTGATGGTGTGACAAGAATTATTGTCAAACTTGTGATTTTTTATTTGTCGAATGTGGCATAATGAATTGATGATTTTACCATGTACAACTTTATACTTGTTTGTCTATATGAATATGAATAGAAGTTGCTCTTGGCCATTGAGATTTTTTATCTCACCCTAGTTATAGGCCAACATTTTACATGTGAAAGGTTGGGTTCCAGCAAGAACAAGCAATCAAAAACTTGATATGATTATACCCTCTTATGTTTCCTACAAGGTAAGTATATAGAAGTGTTTGTGTGCAGCTTATGATCTAAGGGGAGAAGGTATTTATAAAGAAGGAAGCGCCTAGCTTCCTTAAAAAGCCTCTGTATTTTCTTCGCGTTTTTCTTTATTGCAAACTCGAGAGGCTTGTTAGAGAAGTTTTAGATTGATGTGACCTTGACCTAATTTTCCTCACTCTAGGCGTTGATTTGTGGGAGGTTCTAGTTATGTAACAACCTAATAAATAAGGAATTTGAAATGATAGGAAATTTATTCAAAATAATAATAATTTAATAATAATTGAGGTAAAGAATAAATTGAAGTTAAGAAAAGTTAAGAGGATTAGTTAAATATTTGACAATAACATAATGAGAAATTTTAAGAGAGATATGTTAAATAAAATAATTAGTAGAAGAAACTTAATTGAGAATTTTTATTAGAACTGAGCCAAATATTTTTTAGTTAGTATTAAGTTTAAGAATTTGTAGAGAAACCACCAAAATTTTTATTTATTTATTTCTATTTCTTATTTTTATCTATTTTCCTATTTCTTTTCTCCAAATCTAATACTTACCTAACATGTTTCACCATCACCTAATACGCCTTTAACTAGTTGATCACTTTATCTTGGCTTCATCCTAATAAAAAAATCACTTAGGTTCATGAAGTTTCTTTCATTGTTTTATCTTCAATCGCTGCTTGCTTTAAGTTTGCCATTTTATTCCCTTACTTTGTTTTCAGTCGTTTCCTATGTAATATTTTCAAAAATCTCCTTTTCTTGTGCATGGTGTCATCATCCCCGTTCTCGAGTACCTCACCTTCTCCGTGCTCTATTTTCCAATTGCGAGTTTCACCATCTTCATGCCTCCTTGAATGAAAAGTGGTGGCTACCAAAAATCTCTCCAATTTGGTATTTGGGTGTGGTGCTTACCACAAATTCCAACTATAGCTACCTATGGTAAGATTTAATATACATATATATATATATATATTACATTGTTGTAGGTTAATTAACTAAATGAGGTGAGTTGGTCTTGTTATTAGGTATAAGAGTTTATTTATTGGTAACTTAAGTAAATTTAGTTTTAAGCTAGGGCTAGGAAGATTGAGAAATTAATAAGATAGTAAACCAATTAGACTAAGTGTAGTAGTAAACTAGGATGAAATGCCTACTTACCAAATTCCATAATCTTGCCACCTTCAGGAAAATTCTAAGACCCATGTGCATTGGAATTAAAATGACTAATAATTTAATATATTATTTGTGCTAGGAATTTTTGGGACATGTAGGATGTTAACTAGATCAATTTTCTAGGGGTGTTATGGACAATAATTTGATTAAGTAAAGTAGTGAACTGATAAAGGCTAACACTAATGGAAGCAATAAATTAACAAAAAAAATTATTAATAAAATTAGTCAATAGCATACATGAGTTAAAGCTCATGTTAAGAACAGAAAATAATTTGATAAACTTTAAACTCACATACCTTGCTAAAGAATTAATACAAATTAGTTTGGATTAAATATTGATGGTAGGAATTAAATAAGTTCTAGCTAGGATGAGTAATTAACTAAATTGTTGGAAAGGTGGTATTAGGACCAAACATAGGATGGGTATTATGACTAGGTTTAATAAGGGAGAAAGAAAGGAAGTTTAAATTGGATTCTTGAAATTAAAAGAATCATTATGACTATTATGGGAAGCATTTTAAGTGTCATATTGGAAGAGTGTGATGGTGGTTCAATCATGAAAGGACCAATATCGTTTGACAAGCACTACAAGTAGATTATAAAGTATCATATGTTTTTAATTTTTTTTTTCATTTTTACTTTTGTTTAATTTCTTGTTTGCATTCTATGTGTCCATTGGAATTAGCATTTTAGGTAATGTCTTAATGAGTGTATATTATTATAATATTAAAACTTTTAGATTATGAGATGCAATTTGTGTTATGTTATCAAAATTGTTATGAAATAACATGTGGACTTAAAGTGTTATTTTTTAGAATTCAAATAATGATAAGTTTGCCTTAGTATGCTTTTATGGTATTATTTAAGTTTTTGATTTTGAAATACCATTCTATTAATTGTGATATTTACTCTTCAAACCACTTATTCTAAAAGGTTTTCGAATATGAATTATACGTATTATATGATATATATATATATATATATATGTATATATAAGGTAAAATTGTATAGAACATTAACTACTAACAGCAACCATATTAATCCTTGGTATACTTTGGATATTATCATCTAGTTTCTGTGACTGAGAACCTGAAGGGTATTGAATTAGATACTCTCTAAATGTTTAAGGGCTATAGAGATGGTAGTAAGTAGGAATTATAATAAGCAAGGATGGTGGTAGTAGTCTTGCTTATCATTCTCGCCTATAATACTTTGAGATTTGTTGTTATTTACTCTCCTAAGTATATATGTTACAACATAAAGTTTGTCATGGACCTTCCTAATGAGGCTCTTTTATTAAATTATTTTCAATGTAACAATCATTTTTTGTTTAGCAATAAACTTTTAAATGTTTAAATTTAATTTTTATTTCTTTTATTTCTTTCAATTATTTTTTATAATTGTCTCCTATTAATTTTTCATTTTGATTATATGTCTATACATTCTTTGTATTTTATTTCACTAATAATGTAATGTGCCAATTTTCCATTAAGTTAAATAATTTAACTTTTTATTTATACTAATTATCGCGTGTCTCTTCTATTTAAAGGTTTATAAATTTCAATTTTTATAAAAAAATTATTTCATGTCTTTCCATATTTAAAGTTTTTTTATAATTACTATTATGTCAAAACCTATTTTTATCTAGAAAAAATTTATGTTTGCTCCTCCTTTAGTTATTATACTTTATCTTATATTTTATTGGATATTGCGGTTTATTTAATTATTTATTTTTGCAAATAGGAAACTTGTGTCCAATGTTAATAAATTGATGCCTTTGTATGTATATGGTTGTACTTTAAAATCTACTTCATATGCTATAAGCAGGATCCTTACCTTATTAGTTTTGTCTTTATATTGATTGATGGTAGATAGCAGAGCTCTCTAATTGTGTACTTAGTTGGATGGGTTGTAGGTAATTTGAAATATTCTAATTTTAAGGAAAACTCTGTCGAATTTACTATAACAAACTAATTATGATTCTGATATAGGTTAAGTTGTAAAACTGTGATCTTAATAATGATAAGTAGACTTGTGAAATGGTGTTTTAACTCAAAAATGTCATATAAAATCTGATCATGCACCAGAATTATATAAAGATTCGTGCATCTATTAGGCTAACAGGTATAAGGTCTTCTTGTGTTCCATGTTGGTCATGTCTCTATTTAGAGTGCGACAAGTTATTAAAGTTATTCTGATAGTTAATAAGGTCATTTTCATATCAAGATTTCTTCCTAAATCTATCATTTTCAATTTGGGAAAAATCATATTTTGACCTAAAAAAAAAATTTAGTCTCAACCAAAATTGTACTTTGATCCATAAACTTTTCATTGTTATATTTTGAACACTAAATTTTATCTAAATACTTTTTTATATCTTTAAAGTTCTAAAGGCCCAAAAACTTTATTGAGATACCTTTTTTTAAAATATTTATTATATAAGTGCCTATTATTCAAAAATTTATAAATAATTCTTAAAAATTCATGTTAGTTGTCCAATTAATCCCAAAAAATTTTATTATATTCCCAATTATTTTCTCAACTTTCCTTGTATCTAAAACTCAAGAAAATATCATATTATTTCATGTAATTATCAACTAAATATTTAATTTATCTCATATTAATTTAATTAAGGGTCTAATTTTAGAGATATTACACCATTTCCATCCCCATCCTCATCCCATTCCCCATCCCCATCACAATTACTCTTGAGAAGATTTTCTTCCCCATTGTCATGTTCGCTAAAAGGGGAAAAAAAATCCCTTCTGGATAGGACAATCTCTACCAAAATTCTTGAATTTGGAGAATTTTTAGCATCCTACTAACTATAAAGGATTGTGTGATTTAGTGAAATGATATAAGAAATATAGTACAATGATTCACATTGTAAAAAAAAAAAAAAAACACACACACACACACACACACATACACATAAAGAAAAAATTCAATATATGACCTATGTGCAACTGATGTCATAACTTGATACCGTAGTTCTTCCAACCAAGGTTATCAAAATCAGATTGAACTGGATCGGTTGATTCAACCAGAAAATCGATGAATTGGCCACTTGTTCGATCTGGAATTGCTTCTGAACCGATCACACAAGGTCAAGAACTGGATTGAACCAACCAGTTTTAGGTGAAAATTGACTCTAAATCAACAGTCAAACTAGTCTAAAATATTATTTCACAAAATAAGCACTCTTGCTTCTTGAACCCTCGTCACTTTAGACACCAACCATTGAGTCAAACTCGATTTTTGGTCTTCCAATGCAATTTTTAATATAAATTTTTTTTATTATTCTATTGTAGCAAAGCAAAATGACCAAAGTTGAATTGAACACTTGACCATGGATATAGTAAACAACATGTTTTCTATTAAACTATCATTGTTGGCTTGTTTAAAATTACAAAGTTTTAATATAATAGATAAAAAATAAAATTTATATAATTCCTATTAAAACTATGCATTTAAATAAATTAAAAATCATGTTTTATTTTATTTTTATGAATAATTAATCATAAAATGTTTATCTTAAAATTTTAATATATATATTTATTTATTTATTATCGATTTGACCACAATTTAACCACCGTTGAACCAATAAATAATGAACTAATAATTTTTTCAGTTTAATGATCAGTTCAGTTTTTAAAACATTGCTTCCAATATCTCTACATAAAAAATTAAGCAATAATTATTACAATAATGATCCCTTAATTGGTCTCACATTTGTGAATATACAATTTAACAAAGTTTATGCACGTTACATAAAGAAATCTGTGTCAAAATAAATTTAATTTCATATATATATAATTCATAAAACCGCATATTTTAAATTTCAAAAATTCACATAAACTGATGAATAATATAATTTTGCATTATTTGAAATATATAATTTTACATCTCAAAAATTCCAAAAATATATAATTATATAGAAATCTGCAACATAATTTTCTACATTTTTTGAAAAATTTGGGATTGAAATATGGCTTCGGTAAAAGCCCAATGTGTTTCTCATGGAGGGGCCTGTGAGTGGTACTCGCATGGGGCTTCATTAGTAGCGTCCTTTTTTCAAGGGAGAATTATAATAAAGGACCCAAAGATAAAAAAAATTATTCTTAAGGACCTGTTACCACTTGTTTTTAGATGATTATCACTGAGTTTAGTAACTAATTGTTGAACCTAGTGATAAAAGTCCTTAAGAATAATTTTCTTTATCTTTTGGTCCTTCAACATAATTTTTTCTTTTTTCAATTTTCATGATGCTACAACAGTTGTAGCGTCTAAGTCAGTAAATTGAGGCCATAAATCCACACGATTTTTTTATAAAAAAGTTTACAATAAAATTTTAATTATTTAAAAAAGAGTAAAAGATATGGATCTCTCCTAAATTTGGTCAAGATTATATGAACCTCCTTTTTATTCTTAAAGTATATACAAATATATTTTGAAATAAAAAAATTACACTATATTTTAGTTGAAATTTGAATTTTTTAAGTAAATTACTATCTATTATGTATTTAGGTTAATTAAAAAAATATTTTAGTCAAAAAAATTTAATCATGTAATTTAGTCTTTTAAAAGTCAGATACCTTCAATAATTTATTGGTTAGTTAATTGAGCATCCACGGTAAGCATTGCTGTAACACCCCATAATTAATTAAGGTATTAATCATGGATTAGATTAATTAAGTATAATTAATATGGGTTTAAGATTTAATTGGGATAGAAATTCTATCTAGGCTTAAATTAATGGATCATGAGAAAAGGCTAATGGGGGCCCAATTGGTTAGGTGCAGACCCAACCCAATTTAGTGTGATGGAGGCCCAAAATCTACCTTGTATAGACTCCTCTATGTGGCCCAATAACCCTTGTGCAGACCTACATTCTTGAGCTTCTTAAACTTGGCCCAAACTTAATTAAACTTCAGCAACCCAATGGACAAGAACTGGCCCAACAAATTCTGCAGCCCAACACTTTAAAACTAGCCCAATAAGCTAAAATCTGCAGCCCAAATGAAGTTGGACCTTGGAGCAACCCATGACCCATCTTTGACCCAACTTAAACCCACCTAAAACCCTAATGCACCAGCCCCTTCCTCCCACTTGCTGAAACATAAAACTCAAGAAGCAAAATTCGGAGGTTGAGAAGGAGACTAGGGTTTGAGGCAAAGATTTGGCATTTTCTCACATTTAGAGCAAGATTCAGCCAAGGTAATAGTTATACAACTTAATCCTCTCATCTTTCTCTTTAATTTGGCCTGATTAGTTTTTCATTTGGAGCATTTTCATCCTACCCAAAATCTGAAATGTGGGTGTTTGGGGGTTTTCTTGGTGAAATTCGTAGGTTGAGATTAGGGCTGACCGTGGGTGAGTTTAAACCCTCCATTTTGATGCTTCATTTGTTAATTTGAGACCCCCATAGCTAATTTATAAAATGGGTATTAATTATGTACGAAATTGCTTAAGATTTTGGGTGGAATATTGAGTTTTCTGGTGGAGGACAATTTAATCCGAATTTAGGACTTAAAGTGGCTGAGTAAGTGATCCTTAGGTAGTCATTAGCATCTTAAATTCTTTGGGTACTGATTGTAACTGTTAATGATGAATTAGAGTAGTAATTCTATGATGCTATGGTTATAGGAGAACTTCTGCACTATTGGTGACTGTTGCAAGTGTCTACAAGTGAGGTAACCGGGTTTATATCAATTTCATGTGTATATTTGATTTAATTTCATATGTTGCTGTAAATGAATGATTTGAAATGTTGAATGAATTGATTGGCTATCTGTTATATTGTTTTGGACCTTGTGAGTCCATGGTGGAGCTGTGGTGCGACTGCCACCTGTGCATGTGCTTCGATCAAGCACCGGGTTATAATCAAACCCAGATGCGCTGAGCCCCGGTTGTGCTCAATAAGGAGTAGGTGTCGTGGACGGGCCTCTCCCGGTGTTAATGGCCTTTAACATGTGATAATATGATTGCTAGTATGGGATAGTAATCATGATAGTCTAATTATTTCATTTACTGATATGATGGATATGATTCTGATGTTGATTTTAATTCATGCTTATATGCTAATTAAATTGGATATATGATGAAATTGCTTTGGTTACTAAGATTTATATCTCACCCTGTTTTATGGGATTAATATTTCAGGTGAAAGTTCTTCGGGTAAGGATAAGGGTAAGCAAGTGGATGAACATCCATGAGCTGAGGCCTGGTGTGGGGAGCTACACTTGGTCTGAGTAGAATAGGGTAGATGCAATTTTGTTATTAGTTTACATAGCATCATCATGTAGTCATGTTGCCAAGTGTAGGCGTTTATATTTTGTTTGAATGAAATGTAACCGTTAAAGATTCAAGTCTCATTATAGTGAATATCAATGTATGAACTTATAGCATTAAATATATGTAGTTTTGCTGAAATTGTGATGTGGATTACTATATGGGAATTGTAGTCATATGGTGCCTTGGAGGTAAGCTATTGTTGAATGGGAATCACTATGGAAATTGTATGGGATGTAATTGCTGCTAATGTGTGTGTTCTTGCTGTCATATATTCATGAATTTGCTAATATGAGCTAGTTGGGTAAGTAGGAAGGAGTAATTAAGTTTTGCAATGGTAGTGGATAGATTGATGGGTAAATAGGGTAGGTAAACACTATTAGGATCACATAAAATAAGGGAAAGTGGACCTAGAGTGTCTCTAAGATGAGATTTGGAGTGTAGGGGTCGAAATTTGGGTAATGTAGTCACAAGAGGGAGTCCCACCGCTGCTAAGAAGGCTTCGCCGCGGCCAAATGAGAGATAGAACCGAAACGCGCCGCGGCATGACCAGTCCCGCCGCGACGCAATGGGAGAAAATTGGCCCAGGGAGTGACAGTGGCGAGGCGCACCGCGGCCTGATAAATCTCGCCGCGGCGCAGAGCGAAAAAAATTGCGCAGGAGGGTAACAGAAGCAAAACTCGCCGCGGCTCAGTATGTCCTGCCGCGGCGCGAATTGAGAAAATAAAATAAGGGTTGGACAGAAGCAAAACTCGCCGCGGCGCGAATATATTGCGCCGATGCGAGAATCCTGGGAGTTGAGCAGTAGTTCCAGGAGGCGTTTCCGCCGCGGCGCCGCATAGGTTGGCCGCGGCGAGATTTGTGAAATAAAGAGACAATATAGGGATACTTGTGGAAGGTTATTGGGTATCGAAACTGATGAATGGTCGTATCATAAACCCTTTATGGTAGTAGGATTTCTTTTATCCAAATTTTTATTTATGTGGTGGTATGGTGATAACCCTAACATCAAGGTTTAAATTTTTCCCATATTTTCACAATGTGATAGATTGTAACCACTCAAACCTTGATAATTAATTATTAATCGTACATTTAACCATAATTACAGTTATTAGAAGGTAGGGTTGTCACAATTGCAGCTTGTAAAGCAAGAAAAATCGCTCCTATATGCACGTCTCCACAGTTTGCAAATACTCACTACAAAATTACAAAAGAAAACTAAATTAAACAAGATTAAAATTGATATTTGTGATGTGGGTTCGAATGATTCATAACTAAAACTAAGAAAAAAAAAGTAGCTTTTAAAAATTGTATTAGTTTAAATAATTCAAGAGTTAACTCAACTCTAAGAAAATAAGAAGAAGGGAAAATTAAAGGGTCTAAAACTAGAAATCGAATCAGGTTTTAAAGAAGAGAAAAATTACATTATATAGTGGAGAGAACCTGATTCACCCATTAGTTCCAAGTTGGGTAAAAATAAGAGCAAGTAAAGAAAAAGATTGATTTCAAACCAAAGCTTTCTTTTGTACAAGAAGAAGAAAACCTAAACCTTGAAACAGGGCAAGAAAGACTTGGGAAAATAAAGAACAAGTAGAAAGCCCAAAACCTTGAATTGTACATGCCTTTCATTGGATACTTGTTGACCTTAACCAACAATGTGCATTCACACAATAAAAGCCTGTAATATGGCATATGCCTTTGCAAAGATCAATCCAGATACTTTACATCAAGGGATAAATGCATGGTGTATAGTTGAAGAGAGATAAATTGAGGGGTGTTAGTTTAAACAACTTCTTACGTTAGAAGTTGGAGAGAGAAGCTTCTAATTAATGTTAGAAGCTTTGCAATCTTTCTCTCTTTGATTATACCATGTGCAGTGTTACAGGGGATTCCTTTCGCCACAAAGATCAGCTCCTTACTATAAGTTTTTTATAAAGTTAGAGAGAGAAAGACTCAGCTTTTAAGTTGGAAGTTGCTTCTAACTTTGGAAGTTGCTTTTTAAATGTTAGCCTCACACATTTTGTCTATTATAGCAAAGGACTTTAGAGAATCTGGACTCTACATGTCTTCACACTAACTTTCTACATCATATTTATTGTTGCCTTATTGAATTGCCAATGGAATTGTTATTCATTGTGAACAAGTTGATTGTGCATGCCAAAATTTTAAATTCAAAACTGTTCATTCGAGCAACCAAACTACAGATGTTATATAACTTTCGTGATTTGTGGAGCAGAACTTCTTTTCTATTCTCAAGGAAGGTGTTCAACAAGCAATCTATTTGTATTGTCAATTATATATTATCTTCATGATGGCAAGGAAGGTGACTCTATCAAGATTATTACTCCATCTAGAGAAAATAGGATGATCAATGCTAAGACTGTTAAATGTGGACAATGTCAGGTTTTAACCTCCTAAAAGAGATGAATAGCATCGAGATGGTGTTATAGGAAGTTACGGTAATGTTTATTATGTTTAACATGATGTAAGTTTTTCTCTTTTTGACTTTTAGGCTATATTGCTTTGAAATATTTCTTATTAATGCCTAATTTTACTAGACACTACAAGAAATTGAGGATTTATAAAGAGAAAATTCCTTCACTAAATAAGCTTAACAAGGGTTTAATAAGGGAAAAGTGAGGAAAAAGTGAGGAACTTGTCCCTCACTATACACCAGTTTCTAATTAGCAAAGAAAATACTCTTTCTTCAATCTCGCTAAATTCCCTTATTGATAATATCTTGGCAAAAAAATCCCTCAACAATTTTCGCTCACTAATTTTAGTTCATTTTTATCTATTTCCCATGCTATTTAGTGAGAGAATTATTCCCTTACCAATCCTTTGCTAGAAAATATTTAGTGAAGGAACAATGCTCTCACTAATCCTCTCGATTAAATATAAGTCAGGGAACTATTCCTTCGTTGACCCATAAGTGGAATTTATATATATATATTATCTTTATTGAAATTAATAACTTGAAAAATAATATATAGAGCTGTAATATGGCACAATTGGATACATGGAAAAAATTTGTATTATTTAAATAAAAATAAGTTTTTTTTTTTAAATAATTACAAATATACTACAAAATTTAAAAAAAAAAACTAAAAATTAATTATTTGTGTCTAAATTTTCTTTTTCACACTTTTCATCCTCTTGTCCCTCACCTACTCCATCAATCTCAAATAAATTTACTTGTGATGTAGATAAATGAACTCTTATTGTAAAGCAATATTGTCAGTTGTGGGGAGGCAAATTTCATAATGACTTTTGGCTGAAAGTTAGGAATGGTTGATAACATCAGTAAATTTGTGTGCATTTTTTGATTTACATGCTACATCAATTGTTGCTTCATGGTCATGATGGTTGTAACATCCGGTTCTCTGAAAACGAGAGAAAATGTGAGGAACGTAACATACATTTTCTCCGTAAATGAACAAAATTCACCGGATCCAAAAGGAAGTCCCCAAAATGACTTAGTTAAAGTCACAAAAAAATTGAGAAGCATTCTAAACTCCTAAAAATGATAATCCCAAGCTCAGACAGAAAGAAAAATACAGATAAAATGAATAAACGAATTTGAAAGAAAGATTGACAAAACGTAAGGGCATTTTCGTCATTTTGAGTAAATTTTGAAATTCACACAAAAAGGCTTTTTAAATGAAATTTTTGAGTTTTTCAAGATTCTCAAAGGCCCTGAAAATTATGGAAAGGCCTGGGACAGCTAAAGCCCCTTCCGGTGGAAGTTTTTCAACATCGGTTAATCCAAACTTTGACTAATTCATTTAGAAAGGTTTTAGCTCCGAATTAAGTGATTTCAAAGGCATTTTACTAAATTGGGAACTTAAATTTTATAATGAAAAAGACGGTTCTAAAAAAGGAGTTAAAACGAATTAGAAATAAAAATGCTAAGAACAAAAGGAAAACAAAATTTTTTGAAAAGTTCTTCTTCCTCCTTTCTATATATAAGTGGCGCCCCACTCTCACCCTCATGTAGCTTCATATGTTTCTGTCCTAAACTAGAGAAAGAAGCCCTAGGATGAGGTGCACAAGAGGAAGAAGGAGAGGAGGAGAAATTCAAGCTAAAAGGTATAAAATTTTGGTAGTTTTGCATGCTTTCTCCTTTCCAAACCTCTCCTTCTCCATTCCCCTTTCTTTCTTATGATTATAATGAAGTTTATAAATCTATTTTAAGGGAAAAATTAAGGAAAAAATTCGAATTTGAAGAAAGGAGCTCAAAAAAGACAAGATTTAAGTGAGAAAAGCCATGAAAATAAGGTAATTTCTCCTTCCATGGTTGCTATCCCTTGCTCCTCTTTTCTCCCTATTTCCCCCCACTCAAGTAGCTATAGGAGGGTTGGAATTTTAAGGAGAACAAAGGGTGATTTCTATGAATTTAAGGGAGGAGAGTAAGAATATGTAAAGAAATCCAAGTAAAAACCATGAATTTGCAAGATAGAAAAGTTAAGGTTTTGATTGTATCTTGAACTCTATCATGAACCCTAGCCATATTTTATGATGTTTAAGTATTCATATGAGTTCCTAAGACACTAAGAGAACTTTCTACATGATTCTCCCATCAAAAGAAGTAAGAAAACTCTATTGGTACCTTATAGAAGCATAGCTTTGGCCAAGGAGAGTCCATGCACTTAGGGAGTGTTTTAATTCCTTCCAAGCTTAGTTTTGTATCATGTATGATGGGAGAATATGAGAGGAAGCTTTAAAAAAATTTTAGAAATCATAAATAGTGAGATGGCTGTATATGTTTCATAATATGGCTTAAAGAAGCAACACCTAACTAGGCTCCTGAATTGATTGTGTGATAACTCTAAGAGATTTAAATGGAGTCAAGAATCATAAATGAATAGATAGAATGGAGCTAAGATGATGTTTTCTTAAGGTTGCTTCATTAAGTACATTATGGAATTATAAAAGAGCCTTATGAGTCACCTAGCTTTCTAATAATTGTGTGGCATAAGAATTTGATTCAAGAGTATAATTAGCTTTCATATGATATGTCTAGGCTAAGAGAAGTAATCTCCACCTTCTTGGGTGTGTGGGGTCAAGGGAGAGGATTCAAGACTCAAGGAAAAAAGTATGTAAATGCAAGCAAGGTAGCTCTCTCCACCTTCCCTTATGCATAGATGTGTGTTTACATTGTCTTAAATGTATATATGTCTGTTTTAAGCCATGAAAAGTATTCTAGCATGATTTTATATGTCATGGTGGCATAATGATGCATTATGTTTCTAAATAATATTTATGATGCTTGATTTGGTTTGTTTGAGTGTGGAGAAGCCAAGAACCCTCTAGCCATGGTGAGGATGAGCTAAGAGCTCTTAGAATTGGTTGAGACAAAGTAAAGAGTCTCCCAAAAGTGAGGTTAACTCCCAAGAGTAAGGTTGAGTCCAAGAACCTCTTAAATAAATGGGTGAGGCAAGTCCAAGATCTATAAGTGAATGGGTGAGGCTAATCCACTGACTTGGCAAACCTATGTATGCTATGTATGACTTTTTCAAATGCCAAGAATGCTTCTTAAATGATTGCACATGTTAATATGCCTATGCATGCATTTGTGAGACTTGTATTATATGCTTTATATGTGATTAAATGAGAGATGAGCTATTGGAATTCTTTGAATCTCATCTCCTATCTCCAATATCTTAACATGCTAGGTGAAACAACTGAGCAAGGTAATGGAAGCCACCAAGTCTAGAAGAAGAGGATTAGCATCAAAGTATATGAATATGCTTAGTTTTGTTTCCTTTTTAGCCACACATATGGCATATGATGTAATCCCTTGATGAAATTGTTATGTAACCATATAAGCATGTGTAATTATGTTAACATGTCTTGTATAAATAAAAGCTAAGGTTATATGTATGAGAATGTGCATTTTAAGCATATAATGACCAATTAGCATTATAGAAATATATGTAAAAATGGAAGTGAAATGACCAAATTAAGATGCATGAGATTTGGAGCCACTTGGACAGTTCATACAAGTTATATTTATGCTTTTAAACTTGCCTAAGAGGTGTCAAGCATCAAAAGTGACCATTTGGACATCTTGATGCCTTATATGAAGCAAAATTTAACCACTTTAGAACCCTATGCCACTTTTTGTTCAAATGAGTTCTTCTTAATCTGAGACTTGACATGCATTTAGAGTTTGTTGAGAGCTTTTTGAGAAGTTAAAGAACATAATTTTTGAAAATCTAAAGAATATTTGATGAATTTTCAAAGTTGAGAAATTTTCTGGTTTTGGTCAAGGGTACTGTTCACTCAAGTCTAAAAATAAATTATGTCTCTCAAGGGGCAAATGATGTCCAATTACCACAAAATTTAATAGGAAGAAACTAGACACTTCCAGTGATTTGTTCCAACTAGAAGCACCCTATTTGAATGTCTAGAGAAGGAGATATAAATTTTTGAAGTTTCTGTCTAGCATCAGGCATTCAAACTAATCTCAAGTACTGTTTGATCAGTTTTCGATGCCTGGAAATGCCTGAACTAGTCTAGAATTATTTTTTCCCTCTAGCTAACATTTGTATTTTTTCATATTAGTATCATTTGAATTGATTGAATTTTTTTGAAATTAATTGAATATTTTTAAAGTTTGCTGCAGAAACTTGTGATAGTACCAGTAGGCAGCCAGTTCTCTGGAACTCTTCGAATGTCAAACTTTTTCTGTGTGATGGTTCATGGCTTGGATATATTTTTAGTATAAATTAGACATGTGTAGCTTAAAAAAATGGTAAAGAATACATATTTTTGATTTTTCTAGAATTAGTTATGATTTTTCAAAGTTTGTGTTAGAAAAGCCAAAATTCTGACCAAGGCTAAAATCATGGATTTTATGTGCCCCTTGCCTTACACGACCTCTAGACCAATTTTGATGATAGAAATGTGTTGTATTCATGCATTTAAATATGAGAATGTGATATATGAGTCCATATGACCACAGGATGCCAAATGAAAAATTTTACCCATAAGAAATTTCATTTTAACTCATGACTCCCTAGCTATTATATAGCTTCCTAATGTTCTAGCATGAGACAAGGCATGAGAATTATATGAATTGAGTCTTAGAAGTATGGTGTTATAATGATTGAGGCCAACATAGTGTCCACCTAGTCTTACAAGGGGGTAGGATCTAGGGCGACCTATCATAGATTTTGACTAAGGGGCTCAAAGCTAAGGCTACCTAGACTGTGGATGCATCCTTTTCTACTCAACTCAACAGCTTCCTTTCACACATTTGGGCCAATAAATGGATGTGTTGAAAGGTCTTCGCCATATTTTTTAATCATGTTGGTGTCAAGATTCTTTTAAACACATATAAATAGAAAATAATTAGCTATTAAAATAATAGCAAGTTGAGAAACATAAATAACAAGCGATGATAACTTACATATAATTGCTTCGATTACTCTAAAACATATTGCCTAGTACCGGTCTTCTTATGAGTCACAACATACACTTCTCAGTATGATACTTTCGCTTTAGCTTATCCTCATGCAAGGTAATTTGAACTTAATGGATGGAAAAACTAAAGTAACTTGAAATAAAAGAAAAAATAATAGAATTAATAACCATATTCTTCGTATACTTGGGAAGCTAATGGACCTGCCAATTTGCACAAGGATTTTAGGCATGGAGGCTCAGTTACTTTAGGTAGACCTTAAGGTATTCTACTAATTATCTTGTGCCAAATGTTCAGAAAACCATCCTTGACCTTTGCATACATGCCCAACAGAGCTAGACCTCAAGTTTCTTGAATATTGGTTGTGTTTGTTGCATTCATGGCCACTTCCTTACATTGTGCAACATGTTAGAATACCGACATGTCCTATTTCACACACTCCTTGCCAGGAGGCATTCCTTCTCCATGGCAAAGTGATATATGGCCTACAAAAATTAAAAAAAAACTAATTAATGTCAACCAAAATCATAATAATTAATGACATAATTAAAAAACATTTATTACATGCCATGAATTCATCAAACAAGGCATCCTTTGTGTCATGTGGATAGTACTTGTACTTTATAGTTGCACATGGTATTCGAGTCAACACTTTGTGGACGATGTAGGTAGTGATCTTCACAGGCTCGAATTAGATCTTGTAATAAAATCGAAACATTAACAATGAATTTCTATTGTAAATTAAAATAATATCTCATGGTAATACTTATAAGGATCTAGTAACTAACCAAATCAGTTCCCTTCTATTTATAGAAAACGATGGTACAACTGAAGTAAGAAATGTCTTAGTAGAAGTAAAAGTTGCCCTAATAAAATCATGAATTGGCCCAAGAAGACCTTCTATTGGAACAATAACAGCTAGTGGTGTAAAGGCTAGTAGGTTGAAGGTACGTAGGATGGGTGGCTTGGAGGCCTATAAGTTATAAGAGTCTAAGGTATATGTGTTAGAGGACTCACCTCTACCTTTATTGTCCTTCTCCCTCAAGCATCACTTCCTCTAAGTGGCATATTGTTAACAACCCCAATATTAAGAACAAAACTAATAACTTGTTGAACAAGATCAAATGATATATATATATATATATATATCAAGCGTTAACCCTAAATGCCTAAGGAGCATATGAATGCAAAGTCAAAATTAATCTAGAACTTATATTTACAATATCAATCACTATTTAATATTTTGTAAGAACTCACTTTTTTCCAATCTTTTACAAGATTATATTTCCTTATTACATATGAACAGGGTGTTATGGTAAACAACTTTTTATTAAAATAAAGAATAGAAGTGTTTGAAAAATACAAGCTATCAAATGTGGTCTACCATGAAACCTTAGCCCCAAAACAAATAACTAATGATTAGAAAAATAAGTTCATTGATCTACTATTGACATTGCTTTGCATGGATTAAAGGTTGTAGTAGTTGATGATAGATTATACCTACAGGGGTAAAACTAAAAATAGAATATTTGCTACAATTTATTCTTTAATTAAAAAAATTTGCAACACTTTATTACTAACTTCCTTTTGTCTATCTCTATCCATTCTTCAAGTAAGAAATTCTCCTATTTTTGCTGTGTGCATGTAGACTTTTGGTCTTTTTTTTCCTTACCAAAACCAATACATAGAATAAAAGCTACTTAATTGATTTCCTTAGAAGTTGTATAACTAAGATATGATATAATTCTTCAGTAGAAGAAATATAGCAAGAAGTACAAAAATAGTGATAGTTTAAAACAAACCTCTTCCCCCTCCCCCTTATTTCTAAGTTTTCTTAGGACATGAAAATATTGAATTTAAGACAAGAAATAGTTAATAATACCATAAAGAAGAGAAAGATAACTTCCCTTAAATATGAAATATCCGATGAAAAGCACTAGCATGATAATTAACTTAATAAGTAAAATATCTTAAAAAGTTGCATAGGCATTATTGAATAAATTACCTTTCTCCTCAACGCTTGATTGGCCTATAGATTAAATTGGGCAGAACTTGGACTCTTAGCCTCTTGAGTTTGTCTCTATTTCTTTCCCTACAAATGTGTATTTAAACAAAACCAACAAATTATAGGTTAAAAATCTTGCTATAAAGTATGTAAATCAATTGACACTACAAAGGCAAAGTAATATATATATATATATATATATATATATCCACTAGACCTACTTGAATAAGACATCTAGGAATTTATACAATTTTGAATAAGAAACAAAACAAAAAGAACAACAATAAGTATAGTTTAATCTATGGACTTCATTTGCCAAACACACGGTCATACACTCCTTGTTGTGGATGACAAATAATGATTTTAATTATTAATTCATTACCTCATCCAATTACATTTTAGCATAAGAACTAATTGTTGAAGCACCAACAACATATACTTAAATGAACAATCAATCAAACGCTTGATATGCATTCATATTATCCATACAATTCAAGTCAATTAGAAGTTGTTACAAGACTCAAAACTTCCTAATTAATTGTCAATACTCACTAGTGACTCTCCTTTTAACAATTCATCAAATACCTAATATGCATTTAAGAACCTATATTAGTATATGTAAATAGAAATAACCCAAAAAAAAGAGGATTTCCTTAATGACAATAATTAAGAAAATAAAATGAAAAATTAAGATAAGGAGAATGAAAACAAGAAAAATGGAGGGGCATCTCTCTTACTACATAACCCAAGATTTAAGCAAGCAATATATCTATGTCTTTCTTTACTTTAAATGAAGTTATAATTTCTATGCATTTCGAGAAAGACTACATGGTTATGAACAAGCCAGCAACATATATATGATCTAACAACAAACATTATTTGGCTACTTGTAATTTGACATATATTTAACTTGTTTTGACTCATATACTTAGACTATACAATTTCTATTCTTTGAAAGGCATAGAAATTATGTGATTTAAGCAGCAATCTTCATTTTCTATAAGTATATGCTTACCGACAAAAAATTCAAAGCAAAGAAATTTTTCCTTATCATATAACAAGGAAATTTTTCTTATCAATTGCTTCCTAATCTGTTACAAAAATTCATGCCATCGTTCCCACACTTTTTCCTTCCAAACTCGTGAGACTTAGTAAGGGATCTATCATTTTTCACTAATCCTTTACTAATTAGATCCTCTTTTTCTTGTTATGGGACAACACGTTATAATCTTTTAGAATGCATGCTAGGATTCAAGTAACTATGAGGTGATCTTTCATAAACAAATCCAAGAATCTTATAATGTTGTTATTAGATAGTAATGTTAGTCATAATAGTGAATGTTATAGAACTATTAGACATAATTCAAAATAAATATTCAATATTCTACAAAAATTAAACCTTTTGAGGATGATTATGCTATATCTAGATATGAATTTGAATTTTTGTCTTTATATGCTCAAAACAAGCAAATGACAATTATTTAGTTGGTATGACTTATTTGTGTTTGTTTTCGCGTTGTGTTTTGTGTATAAAAGTTTCTAATATATGTTTATTTTGTGTATGTTGAAGATGTCATTGGAAGGCTTTGTGTTGTTAAGACAGTGAAAGAGAGCCATAGGGATGGTAACAAGCATAAATAAATGGATGTCAATTTAGAGTACATTAAGTTATTATTTATAATTCGATAAATAATTTGAACTAACAATATAATCCATGTAGAATGGAGAAGTCATTTGTGTTATCATTTTACTTTGTGCAAGGGTAACAAGCTAAGCTATAATTTTTGAGGTAACAAGTTGAGTTGTATTTTATGTGTAACTTTCTAATTATGTGGCCATTTTTATATCCAAATTTGTTCAAGGGCTAGTTGTCATGGTAATAAAATCGTGCAAGATTAAAAATTTCTCTTGTATGTGTATTCAACTATTTATAAATATAGTTACTAGAAATCATTTGGTTATTAATCTTGATAATTATAATGTTGAGATACATTCTGATCTATGTTTTGTAATAGGTACATACAAAATAAATTCTTTACAACATTATATGAGGTATAGTTTGAAAAAGAAAGATTAAGAACTTTAAAATGTTGCAAGTTATTTTTCAAACTTTTGGTCTCACACTTTCAATTTCTCTCTCTTTAATTACATCGTGTAAATTTATCGTTAAACTGCAAAAGATTCAAATTGTAGGTACTTAGTGGAAAGATATCAAATTCTCTTTATACTTTTAGGATGCTTATATATATAGGTCCATTGTATTAGGCGTTTTCACAAAGTGCCACATTGATAGGAAGAAGGAGGAGAGGGGGCATGAGCTCATATAAAGACTCATTAAGTATTGGTTTAGGCACCACAACAAACCAAGTCTTAGGATTGATACAATGGTGTAATTGAGACTTTGGATAATTATGATCAAGAGAGCGTTTACAATTTTATCCATTCTAAAATTGTTAAGAGTTTTATTTTAGTAACGTTATCCATTTTAAGATTGTAGATGTAGGTTTATTTGAGGAATTGAACCATGTTAAATTTATTTGTTGTTTTTCTCCTTTCTTTTTGTTTGTGTTTTTGCTTCTGGGCCAAACAAGTGGTATCAGAGTCATTAGTTTTTGGGCCTAAGGAGGAAAGAGAAAGTAATAGGAGGTGCCACATCAATAGTCCAAGTGAGTCCCAATACCACATCAAGAAATCCCTATGCCACATTAGCAGCATTCAAAAAGAGGTTGGTTCTTTCTAATTTTGGCATTTTGGTTCCATTTTAGGGGGGTCAGATTTTTTAAATTTGGATTGTTCTGTGGTATTTATTGCTAGTTATTTAAGTGGAGGTACTTGATTGGAAGTTATTAAATATCATAAATACATTAGAGCATGAGATTCCATTGTTTAATGGAAAGATTAATTTTACTCTATGATAATGCATGATTCAAGATTATTTGGTCCAACAGGATTTTGATTTTATATTGTAGGATGAAAAGCAAAGTAAGATAAAATATGTCTAATGGAGTACAATCCAAAATAAGGTAGTTTGTACAATTCACTTGGCATTAGCCCTATAAATAAAAATTACATTATTTTCAAAAATATCATTGAAGAAATTATGGGACATCTTGAAAGATAAGTATGCCTCAAAAATATTAACTAACTGTACTTTTGATGATGAAAATTGATTTTTACTCACTAAAGATGGTGGAAGGAGATAATATTATTAACCATGTGAATAAATTTAATGACTTAGTATCTAGACTTTTAAATGCAATAGAAACAATCAAGGCAGAAGAGTAGACACTGCTCTTATTGGCTCTGCTACCTAGATCTTATAAATCATTGGTACAATCAATACTAGGAAGGAAAAGCATAATTGCATAAGGTGATAAGGGCTATGAAAGAGAATCATTGGATGATGTGAAATAAAGATTACCTCAAAGAGAGTCAACTATTAGTTGTGAAGAGTTCTAAGAAAGGAGTAAGAATAAAGGTGACCAATGTGGCAGATGATCACCACCTCAACTGAAAGACTTTAGCATTGTTAAGTGCCATTACTATAGAGAGTTGGGTCACATCTAGATTTTTTATCCAAAGTTGAAGGAGAACTTGAAGCCTAAAAATGTTTAAAGGTAAATCAAAGGATGATTCTTCTTCTTTAAATGTTGTCAACTATGATGATGAACTTTACCTCTTCAATATGATTGTTATTGAGAGTAATTTTAACTAGATGATGGATTCAGTTGTTGATATCTATGTATGTACTAATCAGAATTTGTTTGACACTTAACACACTAAAGGTGACTTTGGTTTCATCAATGTCAAGAATAAACTAAAGAAAATGATTGAAGGTTTTGGGAGAATTCATCTAAAGCTCTACAATGATAAAATCAAAGTAATTTAAAACGTAAAGTATATACCTACTGGTGAAGCTAACATTATCTTGTTAGGTGAGTTTACTTCACATGGGTGCAGGTGCATTGATATTGGGAATTGGTGTCGAGGTTGCAAGGATGGAGACCTAGTTATTCAAGGAATGAAGAAAGCGAAGAACATCTACTACTTATATGGATATGCATTGTCAGTGAAAATGGATCCAATAGAAGGAGAGACATTTAGAAAACTAAGAAGAGAGTTTAGTTTTTTGACAAAGCAGAGATATTTAGAACTTTAGAAAAAGGGAGAATTTGTTAGTGGTTTTCACAAAGTCCTGTGTTGATGGGAAGAAGGAGGAGAGATGGCATAAGCTCTTGTTAATAAACTCTTTAAGTATTAGTTTAGGCATCATAACAAAACAAACCTTAAGATTAATACAACAGTGTAATCAAGGTCATGGTAATTATGATCAAGAGAGGGTTTACAATTTTGTCCATTCAAAAATTGTAGGAGTTTTATTCTAGTGAAGTTATCCCTTTCGAGATCATAGATATAGATCTATTTAAGAGACAAAACCAAATTTATTTCCACTTTTGGTCCCAACACATTAATGTTATTTCATCATAGCAACCTAACTTGCTATCTAGTGAAACAAACATTTCAGATTATTGATGTGATTAAAGAGTATTTGGTTATTAAAATATTAAATTCAAAATATCTTTACAATAAAGTCAATAAAATTTTGATTTTTGAAAGTCTTTCTACTTGAATTATCAATTCCATATTTGTATCCTTTCCTTCTAATGATGCAGCATTAGAAGTTGCCACAATCTAGAGAGGGGTCAACGGCCCTTGGTCTTCTTTATGATCACAATGCCATAATCATCAACATTCTGTTGCTTATCCTGGCAGCGATCTTCTAAGTAGAGATTCAAAAAACAGAGAATCATGTCTTTGATCCCTTCAACTCCTACTACTACCAAACCTTCCAAGTCGTATCTCTAGCATCTATCAACTTCAGAGCCCTCCAAATCACCTTAGGCATTGCCGGCAATGTCACTCTCACAAATAACTCTGGTCGAGTCCTCTTCCTGCAATCCTTCAAACTTCAGGACAGCCACCATGACGTCAACGCAAAACTTGCTTCCTTTAACACTTGTTTCCTCATCAACATCGTCTACGTCAACAACGCCACTCCTAGTGAAGGGTTTGCTTTTGTAATTGCTCTGTCTCTTAACTTTTTTTAAGATGGTAGGATTTGGGCCTATGGTTTGGTAAAAGGATTTGGGGGGTTATTGGCAAAATAAACAAAGTATAAGGGGTAAGTTCTGAATTCTACAAAGTAAGGAATTTGGTTAATGCAAAAAACAAGTAAGGTTCAAACCTAAATACAACAAATTATTTTAAGTCAATCAGGTCTTTTGTTAATTTTGACATCTTATTACACAATCAACAAATTAATGGTTAGGATTAATTAACAATCATAATAAATATGTAATAAATATTTTCTTTTAATTGGTTTAATAATTTTCACATTAATAATTAAAAAAATTGTAAGGGTGCTTGTTCTATTGCAACATCTGCATTTCATTCATTAATTCTATCAACAACTATTATACTATCGAGTATATTTAAATTTTCTCTATCCATATATCTAATTCTCTCTCTCTTTATTCTATCTTTTTTTTTTATTTCTTCTCTGGTCTTTAGTTTTTGACGGTACTATTATAAGAGAAGTAATTATTGGCCAATATATTGAGTAGTTAATCTAATGGGATCCAAATGCTTCATTGGGTTTTTTTTTTAGGGACTCAAGCATTGTAGCCTGCATCCTTTTTTGTCCCCCCCCCCCCCAAAAAAGAGAAATGATCATAGAATATCCACATCCAATTGGGGGGAATTGGGTAGATGGGATATTTGTATATAATTTAATTTAATTTTCAATAGAAAGTATTAAAATATAATTAATAATAAATGCATAAATTATGATTTTATTGATAAAGTTATGCATCTAATTATAATATAATTATTTTTAATTTATTTGCATAAAAATATTTTCATACTCTTATCAGATTAAAAATCTCATACCAGAAAATAAATCATCTTAATTTTAATTAGATATGTTAATTTACAATGAAAAAGATTATAGTTGAAGATTAAATAGAAAACTTGAAACATGTTTCTTGGGTTATAGTAGAAGATAAATAAGAAGGTTTATTCGAGTACTAATGGGTTATAGATAGGAGAAAGAAGAAGATGTTGCTAGAGAATAATAAGGAATGATATGGTTATAGAGATTGTATCCTAGTATCAGTGTATTTGCTTGCTTACAACTGGTTGGGATTCATTTTCTTTTTATAGCCAAGGATCCATGCAATCTGCAATTAGGCTTTTTAGGTGAGGATGCTTTGGTAATAGATGTCTTGACAGAGCATCGATCCATTCTAAGCCTCCGGGAATATTATGCTTGTAGAGCATGTATAATAAAAGATTAAATTTATAATTTTTTAAATAAGTAAAAAAAAGTATTTTAATAAATATTTGTTACCAAGTTTTATTATTGATTTCTCTTTATTTTCAGATAACATAAAAGGTTAAATTTATAACTTTTTTTTTAATGTAAATTAAGACATCTAGTTGAAATTGAGATGATTTTTTAATATAAAATTTTTAATTTTATAAAACTAAGAGAATTTTTTTATGCAAATAAATTAAAGAGAATTATATTATAATTAAAAACATAAATTTAACACGCCCACCACCCATCCCCCGCTTGTGATATCTTTTCTTTTTTTTTTTTTAATATCATTCTGTGTCTTTTTAAAAACAAAACAATGCCAGTGTAGCATTAGGATCCAATAAGATTGGGGACTCAGCATTTAATAATAATATATTCTGTTGTAGCAGTAGTACTTAGGTCAAAAAGCCTCTGGTCTCTATCTATATTTTTGTTAAAGCAGCCTAATTCTAAACATTATAATAATGGCAGATATCTTCTCTCTTCTTTCTTGCCTTTTCAACTTCTGAACTAATTTCAAAACTCTGAGACATGATATGTACTAAGATACTTCACAATAGTCTTTACTTAAATCAAAGCTCTCTTTTATTTGATTTTCTCCCTCTCAAATTTTTTCTGTTCCATTTATTTCCCTTTTTTATCATCTTAGAATGCAAAGGTCGGAGTCCAAGACTAGGAAATTGCAGAACCGATAACATGGATAACAAATTTCAAACAGTTTGAACTTCTCAGCTTCTGGTTTGAGAAGTATTTGGCCAATATTGTATATAGTCATTCTTTATGGTTCACAGAATTGGTAGAAGGATTAGTTCTCTCTCTGTTTCTTTTCCCCCGATCAACTAGTTATTCCGATTTTGAGAGCTATGAGGACAATAGGAACCAATAATTTTTGCTAAGTTATAATTTGTGTTTAATATTTTTCTTTTTAAAACAATTTTTTTACTCCTGTAATATGACTTATCTAAAAGAACCTTTAACTTCTATGATAATGTAAATATTTTAGTTTAATTGTATTTTTTTGTCCTTATAGTTTTCTCCCAAATTCAAACAAGTCCCTTCACTTATGCTCTGTTTGGTTCGCTGCATCGCAAACATAATTCTTTTACATAACTTATGTAATGCCAATTATGCCTTTATACTTATTATTTTATCTATCAAATCATCTTTTTAAAAGTAGAGGTAAAACAGTCATTTCTTATCTTACTTATCTTCATCTATCTATATTTTATATTCCTTTTATTATTATATTATCCAACCAAACGCATCCTAATTTACTTGTTATTCAATCCCCTAACTTTTTTCTTTTACAGCTTGTTTGGTTGGGCATGGGAAAGGGAAAGGGAAAATGAAAATTTGGTGAAATTTTATTTTTGTTCATAAGTGTGTCCACATGTTCCAAACATCTCCCAGGTGGTACCAATATTGCTGATGACATGGCATTCTTTTTTTCTTTTGGAAACTAAGACTAGCCCTATTCAATCTTCTCTCGTTTACTTTATTTTTGAAACTCTAGATTCTCTCATATCTAAAGATTCTTCGAATATGTAAAAGAGTGACACGTTGAGTATAGAATCCATAC
>JAIUCV010002591.1:0-44401 GCA_026724425.1 Erythrophleum ivorense | reverse complement strand
CGTTTGGCTTCCACTCCAGTTGACCTCTCTTTTTCTCCTCCCCCTTACACAACCGGGTGGAGGACTCATGTAAACTTATTCCTGTAGGTCCCCGTTCAGGAAGGCATTTTTAACATATAATTGGAACAGAGGCCAATCTCGATTCGCAGCAATAGAGAGCAGGAGACGAACAGACTTCATCTTGGCTACCGGGGCAAAGGCTTCCTCGTAATCTATCCCATATGTTTGAGTCAAGCCTTTAGCTACTAGCCTGACCTTTTCCTCCTTTCTCCCATAAAGCTTCCCTTCACAACCAGTCCCATATCCAATTAGTAGAGATCGAGATGGGGAGACTCAAAATGATACAAATGCGCATTTCCTCTCTGAATCGAGAGGTATCAGATCGAAGTAACATAAGTCATGTATTATAATTGAAGTGATTTCCGGGAGAACAAAGTTGATTTATGAGCAAATTCTGGCATGAGAGGACCAATGAGACAGAAACACTGTTGGATGCATTCCTTCGCTAGCAGGGCTATCCCGATCATTAGTCTTTCAATGAAGGTTTTCACTCCATAGAGGTACCTCGACAAGATGAGATGTTGATGCTTCAAGGGGATTTCGGCTATTAAGTCAGTGTCCCTTAAGGATGGGAAAAGAGGACCTGATCGAGAAAAGCCCGATTTGCCTTAGTCTTTGACCTCGGAAAGGGTAAATTTAGATTTCGGCATCTGGTCCGCGGGGATGCCAGAGCATGGGACAAGCCTAGATCAACCCTTCCTTCATTCCCGTTGTAGAGATTGATTATCTGAGAGAGGCGCTACAGGCTTCTATTCAGGGCG
Organism: Erythrophleum ivorense; assembly: GCA_026724425.1. Taxonomy (NCBI): domain Eukaryota; kingdom Viridiplantae; phylum Streptophyta; class Magnoliopsida; order Fabales; family Fabaceae; genus Erythrophleum; species Erythrophleum ivorense. The sequence goes on along the minus strand of JAIUCV010002591.1, from coordinate 43,580 downwards.
GAGGAAATGGGAAAGGGGATCCCCCAAGCATTGGTCAATTGGCCTGCACCTAGTTTGAGACATTCCAGCTTTGAAAAAGAAATTCCGTATTATCCTCCCCGCTTCAACTCCGACTCACGTACCACTGTATTTCATAGTGGGGCCCGGCCCTTGTAAAGAACCGGTAGTAGACCAATGGTTTGGTCGAAGCTGATCTTAATCCGTTCAGGGTCAGGTGTCATCCTCTAGATCTCGATGAGATAGACGGGGCAGGTTCTGTAGTCAACTGCACTTGGTCACTTCCTGCTCTGTCGGGTCTTTTGATCTTATCAGTTCCACTCGGGCATACTCTTTCATAGGCTCGACACGGGTTGTGACGTCGGGTCCTCTCTTCTCTTCATGAATCTCAGTTGGAAGCCCCCATTTTGATCAGACATCCAATGAAGTAGGAGCTCGCTCCCTACCTAGCGGTACTTCCATGGCTTGCCTCTCGAGGTCCTGTTTGAAAGGCAGTTGCGAGAACCTGTCTGGATTGAGTGGTCCTTTCTCGGGCAGCTACTGAGACATAGGTTGGCCCGAGCTTCCCTTGGCATACCTTCGTTACCATTACTAAGAAAAGTAAGTAGGAATTCGTCCCAGATAAACTACTGATCTAGCTCTTTCGCATCGAGGAAAACCCGTATTCCTCTTTCAGGTTAGGCGTCCTTTGCTCGAACGAAAGAGGGGTCTTTGCCGAGTGGAAGGGACCGATGCTAGTAGTTAGATTCAATATTCAATAAGTCTTAAATAGAAGCCAAATCCAGTTGAGAAGAGACAAGCACGGTGACATCCATCGAAGGATCTCGGTCGAGAAGCGGCCCAGGTAAAGCCAGATTTCAAAGGTAGAATGTATTGGTGGCACATCGACCTAGAATAAGGGCTCTAGTCCACGATTCCTGGATTCCAACCTTTCAAAGGAAGTCTCAAGCTGTAAAAAGTAGGCCTGCCATCGATGCTAAGAGATACACGAGCTACCATAGATCCCTCACCGACGAATAGCGTACTTTCCTCTTATAATATCCCTTGAATAGCCGGATGAACCACTTTTTCCTCCTATTTCACTGAATCCGCTCCCATCTCTACAGAGCCCCGAAAGCTTAATTGATCTCTAGGCTGTAGAGAAAGGGCCTATGATGGAATCATTGAATCTCAGCGACGCGGTGAAAGATCTAAAAGAGGTGGATGATCCTCTGTCGCCACTCCTTTCGTAGTCAACCCGGCCCGGGAGGCTTTCTCAAGTTCCAGATCAGATATGGGCTTCGTGCCATCGTGAAAAGCCTACCCTGTACAGAGGATATCGACTACCTTTGGGCTTTCCTTCTTTCTACGGGTCAGCTACCCTTATTCGTATCAGTCCAGGTAGGCGAATCATGCTACAATTCTTCATTCTTTTCAAAAAAGTATACGGATATTCCCGAAGGCGGGTGATGCCCAGAAAGAATTCAAGGTCAGAAATCCCGCAGGGACGAAAGTGAAATACTTATTTCTTTGATTCACGTACAAGACTAGAGAAGTGTGGGAGATTCCAGAGGTTGCCTTTCCACATGAGCCTGGCGCTGGAAGCTGCACAGAGTCTTTCGGGGAACCTTCCTACTCTGGTTGAGGAAATCCCAGTATTTGTTTTGGGAAACTCCTCACTCGCACGTAAATATAGTAATATATAAGGCTCTTCTTGAAATACGTGGGCGAATAACCAATCCAATAAGTCTTTCTGGCCAAATAGACTCGTTTTTGTAGGTGTCCTGAAGAGTTCCCCGAGAATGCCAGTCATAAGCATAAGAAAGCTCGATCGGAGGTGGCTTTCGGGCTTTCGGAACCTATTTCCTCTGCGCAGATGAGCTGAGCCCCCCGCCTTTCTATTCTCTTTCAGATTGAACCTTCTTGGTGTCCAAGGCGACTAGCGATAGAGTGGGTCTTCGATACGAGCGAGAAAGGCTTTCCGTGTCTCATGCATTCAAGTCTATGTGTGTCACATAAACCTTCATAGCAAGCACAGAAAGAGAAACCACAGGACTTTGCCAGCCTAGTCCGATCAGTACAGCGTATTAAACCTGTCAGGAATGATATCCACCACTTCACTTGAATTCTTTATGAGATTCCCCATAGGCACACAAAGAAAGGGGATTCCAAGGAGCCAATATCAAAACACTAGTTCGAGCAACGGGTACTTCTTTCGATACTGGATTTCTTTCTTAGCCAGGCTCGCATTCTGCTTTCTTCCACTTTCCTACCAAATGAAAATAAGGTGGTCTTCTTAGGGATCATCTCAAACTTTCTAATTCCCACCGTTTGTATGTAGCTTTTTTTTTGGTGTTCCTTTGATTTGCTTTTGTGACGACGGCGGAAAATTCAAACAAAGCTGGAAGAGAGGAATCCATTGGAGCTCGTTTCTCCAGGAGAAGGTGCGTCAGCCGAGCCTTCCTACCGAAAAAGAAGAGCGGATCCGGGGGACGACGTCGGACCCTCTTCGGTAAGCGACGACTTGAGTCGGAGAAGGAGAGCAACCCGGCATTTACGGCCGACCCAGAAATCAATGCTAGGGTGGCTCCGCCAACGGATCCTGCCTCTTCTAGTGGTGTAAGAACCAAAGCCCTACCTTCTTTGACCGAAGAAGAGGAAGCTCAGCTTTGGAAACAAAGCGACGACTGGATCCTCTTCAAACCCTCTCCCAGCAAGAAAACTCCTGCGCTAACGCGCAACGTGCTACACTGCTCGAGCGAAGCGAGAGGTACGAAGTCGCTCGAGCGTCAGCTCGAGGGCTAATGGCGCTAGTGCACTCAATCCGTTGCTTGTTTAGTACACTGAACACCAACCCAATCTCGATCAAGTCAAAAGTGAATCGATTCTATCATTCCAGTCAGATAGCATTGATCGACGCCGACCTACGTTAACAGCTTTCTTCTCTTATGAAATTGTTAGTTACAGGGGCAGACCACTAGAGTGACTTTCTCTTATATAAGGGAGACCGCCAAAGGAAACTTCTTCAACTATGGCAATTCTTGGTCCCAGCTAAACAAGATAAAGAGCATCTATCCTAGCTGCGGTAATGCCGATTCCAATACCTGGTTCAAGCTTGAAAGCAGAAAGGGGACGAGATCATCATTAGAATACGATGATAGCACCTGATTAGCAAGAAAAGCTTGACCAGCTCTGCTCTTAGCAATGATCTGTCTAGGGCTACTTTCAAAACTGCGGATTCTGTATCAGACCCTCTTCATGGGCATTCTCCGACTTAGAAATTCATACCCGGCAATCTACGATCTACCCAGCGCCTTAGTTTATGTTGAATAGGCATAATAGCCCCGACTTCCAGCTAATTGTCAAATAAAGCTATCCGTGCTTCCTAGCTTGAAAGCATTCTTTGAAGCCGGTAAATCAAGCCCAAGCCTAACCTAAGCCAAAGCCTGCGTAGAATACTTTACTTTTCCATGTGCAAGACCACAAACAGTATTCCCCCCTAAAACTCAGGAGATTGACCTTTCTTTCGAATTCGTATCCGTTGGCTAAGGGACCTTCATCCTTCGGTGTCTAACTCCCTTGTCAGGACATGAGTCCAATAGTTCTAGGCTTTGGGTGTAAGAGTTAACAAGAGAAGGGACAGTGGTCTTGTCCTACGGGGGTGGGGTAGCTATAGTGGCTAGTTCTATGTAATGCAATTTCTTTTTTAGCTTGGTTTCACTGAGAATTTCATTTATATAGTTCATCTCCAATTCTATTTTCTTTTGGCACTTGCATTTGGAGAAATTGTGGTAAAGTACTCCACTCCAAGAATCCCCATTTCTGATTAGAAGTCAAGTTAATCCCAAGATTGGGGGTTTTCCCCTCTGGCACGCCTGGATCACGTGAGCGATTCACCCAAGAATTGCAAGATAGAAATTTTGGCACGCCCGGTGGGACACATGCAGGTGTGATGCCGCCAAAAACTAGGACTTTTTCTGGAGGAGAAGCTGCTCGGATCCCAAGATCCAGAGGATGCCGCTGCAGCAGCAGGGCAGGAGAGTCATGTCATGCAGATAGTGGAGACTATCGAGCAAGGAAATGCCCAGCTTCCTCAGGCCTCAACACAGACTACGGGTCCTGAGGAGCCAACTCCCCAAGCAGGTTCTGATGCTGGGATTCTTGCTTACTATGACGAGATTCCTTGCTTATGCTGGGATTCTTCTTGCTAGTAATTCACATGATGTCTTCTCTCTTCTTGCCAGGGTTCTAGATGAAGACTTTCAAAGGCAGGCCCAGGTGACCCAGCAGATGATCGAGGAAAAGAAGAAGAAGGCTGAAGAGGAAAGAAGTCAAAGTGAGGAAAAGCAGCAAGCTCTCTTGCGAGCAATTCATGAAGGATGGCCTAAGATGTCAATATCTTTGAGTCAGCAGTTAGAACAAGTGCATACTTCAAGAAGAGAGGAGCCAGAGGCTAATTCCAGGCCTTTGAGACAAAGGCTTACTGGGGAGCTCGGGGGGCATTCCTCTGCTGGCTCTCAGGATGATTTACCTCGGGCCAATTTCCAGGCTGAGGAGAGATACCAACCTCCACACAGGAGGAATGGAGTGGCTTCAAGACATGTGGCAGGCTTTAATGGCCGACAGGAAGTAAGAGCTTTTACACCTCATCACTTTTTCGCAAGAACTAAGCCCAAGACTAATCCAAATCTTTATGTACAGGAGGCTAATGTACCAGCAGATGGCTCAGGAGACCAGGAAGAAGGCCAATTCAGCAAGTGCGCCACCACAGTATTAGACTGTTCCAAGACGAGTTAGTGGAATGGTTCCTGGAATGTTGATACTGACAGTAAGTAGTGAGCCAGTCAAGTAAGGCTGTCTCTGTCCCCTGGTTGTTAGCAGGCTAAGGAAGTTTTCACTTTAACAGTGCCCGAATCGTCTCTTTGAAAGAATCAGTTGTGTCAAAATATATTGCATATAGTAGAAGGGTTGGGGACATGAGAATATAGTTTCTAACTCGAGATGGGATGACGTTGTTAGAGTAAGATTATCCGCTGCTCTTGGTCTTTGAGGTCTTACCGGCGCTATGGATCTGGTCTGTTATCCTCGCTTCAATAATTCAATCTGGTCTGTCGAAAGTGAAAGAAAAAGAAGAAAGTAAGAGAATCTTAACACTCAAAGCAAGACTACCTCTTACCCTTCTAGTTCTAGCTGAAAAGAGGAGCGAAGCAAGGCTTTTTGCTTTCACCAGGGAAACTTCCTTATCTTGCCACTCCTGAGAGTTATCCTCGTTCTAAGAGCTACTTTCTTAGCTGCTCCTTCAAAGCAAGGAAGGGTTGGTTAGTTAGTTAGGCTACCGGCTGGGCGGAAAGCAGAAACCGTACTCTAGCTACTTTATCCCTCCTCTCTAATCGGGACTTCGAAGCGAGGAAGGGTAGATATTCGGAGTGCTACCGGATCGTGGGCGGGTTCATCGATGCTGGGAACAACACTGGCTAAGAGCAACTTCGGCTAGCAGAAGCTACAGGATTTACCCTCGGCTATAAGAGTGGGATCTTACCTTAGCAACTTTCCTTGACTATTTAGTGGGTGCAGACTTTATCGAAAGGCTCTCTGCCTCGTGGCATTGCTTGTAAACAACACTTCACCTCCCTTCATTACTCTATCTATGGAATCTTTCCCATCGCTAAATGCGTACTTACTTTCATTCATTGTGTAGGTTACTGCTGACTAAGCTTACTTCATGCTTTTCCCCCCTTTACTTTTTAGTTTGAACTCGGACTCCCGACTAGCTATTCGGCTTCGAAAGAACTCTAAAAGAAGAAGGATGCAGCTTAACTTAAGTCTTTCCAAAAAAAAAAGGGTAACTTTATTGACCATAAGAATACCTTTCTCATCGATAATTTACAACAACTGAAACTGATGCCCACACCAAACGAAATAACTCAGTTGGCTTAGGAATTCGTAATGATCTGGAACATCGGTTCCAGTCTTCTTTACCCCTTCCTTGGCTGTCATTTGCATATAACTAGCTAATGCTGCTGGGGATGCCCTTGGTGGAGTAACTTGCTTACAGTACACAGGGCGTCGTCAGTCGTGAATCCTATATATATATATATGCCTATATAATGATATGGAAAGGGATTGTCAAGTGGAAAAAGACCATTCGATTCCCCTCTCCCGTTGGTCGAGTGGCTTTCGCTCCTGGTGCTGCGACTATCACCGGTAAGTTGCGTCGGATCAACATCGGGATTAGAATCCACTGCAAAAGCAACTAAGTCAACGCCTATTTGCTCTGGATCTACTGGCCCGGACGCTTGAATCTATTCCACCGCAAACAACCATACTACTGCAGAATCTTCCGCTGCTTCTGTTCTTATTGTTATCACCTGTCACTACGCCACCTCAGCAGCTGGGACTGGAACTGCTTCCGCATCTGGCACTACCCAACCTTTTCTATCTATCCTTAGAAGTTGGGCGAGTGTCTAAAGACCGGGTTAGATCTCTGAATCAGGTTCTTCACTGGACTGTTAAGCCATCGAGCCCTCTAGGGTTGATCGACCCGTTTCAAGAAGATTCATCCAAGACTCTAGATCTCGTTAATTCTAAGGTAGTTTACTTACTTAGTGCTTGCGCGCCTAAGGCTTATCACTTGTAACTGACTGAGTGAACTCTCCTGTGGATATACCTATGAATTCTTGTTTGCATAGACAGATCTGTAACTTCCAAGGATCTCGCTTCTACGGCCTATGTATGAACAGAAAAACTGGTGTAGTAAATTGATTGACTCGGGTGACCCAATTGAAAATTCACTAAACTATCGAAATAGCCGGACTAGCTCAAACCACCTCTGGCTCGACCGCCTTATCATACCCGATCCAATTCCACTTCCCGCCTCGATGATAGCAGGGTTTTCATATCGGTAGTTACTTATAAAAGCGAAGAATCGCTCGATCAAGTAAGTAGTGACATCAAGCCAGCGAGTGGAATAGTCATGCGAGTATATAGAGCTTATGAGTATCTTTTCCTGGCCTCACTAGGTATGGAAAAACAACCACCGCACCAAAGCCTTTGGATGTGAACCTTTTCTAAAGCGGAATTAGGCTCATCCGACGAAAAGATTTGGAATCCATTGACACAGGTCGATTCTTCTTTATTTATGGTACAACCGAGCTCCTTGTAGGTCTTCCAACTCGAGCAATCAGAAGCAAACGCATCGCCCGCTACGGGCATTCTCTTGAAGCTTAAAAACGAAGTGTTTCAATCGGCCCGGCTCAAAAGCTGTTGGTGACTGGGTTCTCTGCGGATCAGCTTTAGCAGCAGCAGATATCCGATAGCTTCGATGCTGCTACTCCGAGAGTACCCTCTCTTCTGGGCTTATAGTTTCCTCAGTAGCTGGGGGAGCTCGGCCTAGAAGAAAGACACAAAGGAGATATAGAATGCATAAGTCTTATGTATATATTATCAAATAAAGAGCTGATTCAATTGCAAACACTGGGTATGAATGAAAAAGCGGCTAGTCTTGCTAAATCAATTGCTATTTGCAGTTCCTTCCTTGCCTTCTCTGCTTGCTTGGAAGAACTAGGCTTAGAGCCAATAGAAGTAGTTGAACTTTCCCTGGCTGTTCTATCATGAGTTTCATCCTTTTAGTAACACTTTTAGCCATGTTGTTAGAGGCAAGCGCAAGGCACTAGTCTTCTTTCTTTGGTCCTATGGTGGGGAGAGAGAGCGGCGTATAGGAGAGCTAGAATGAGTCAATTTTCCTAGGGAAAGCACACAAGCAGGAAGGAAGAAAAGGTAAACAAGCCAGTCTGTCAATCCAGTAAGCGCGGGAAGCTCAAACAAGAAAGGCTAATGCGGCTGTGGCTGCTTGAGGTGCCGGAGGATAGAGTTGGCCGAGACATAATGTACTTGAAGGGATCCGCCCTGGGGATGATCTACTTTTTTGTGTACTCTAACAGATAATGCCTAAGCTTTTGTCAGGCGAACATGAGAGCTAGACATCTTTGTTTTATCTATTGGAGTGTACTTTCATTCTGCTTCAACTAGGGTCCGACTCAAGTAGTATAGTGCGTTCTCCTTCCCTTTTGCCCTGGGCGAGGAGAGTACCCAAGGAACCGTCTAACGCGGTGATATATAAAAGCAAGACCCTACATTAAGGAATTTGAAGAGGCGAAGATGCGGGCAAGCATGAACCCGACGAGAAAGCAACTGTCTGAGGAGTTGTCGGAGAAGTCCGAAAAGGCACAGCAGCAGGCCGGACCGGCGAAGTAAAAACAGGAGGACCAGGAGGAGTGCTCAAATGAGGAATGGGCTTCCAGTGTTGACCCCATTTGCTGGTGATAGTAAATTCGGGGTTTTGATTGAAGGGAAAGGGATCTGATCTTGTTGCAATTTAGGAGGGGGAAATATGGGTGCTGCAGGTGATATTGAAGTAGGAGGAGGAAGGCACATCAAGAAAGCGGGTAATTCAGGATTCGCTCCGCCTTAGACGATGTACCAGAAGAGTGCGGCAAGGTTATTATGCTATCGATGTGAGGAAGAGGAAAAGAAGGAGACAAAGGATTTTTCCTCGGGCGATTTTTCCGAGGCGTTGGATCATAGCTAAAAAAAGGCCAGTCACTATCTGATGACTAAACATTCTCGTACTAGGGGGGACATAATCAATGAATCCATTCTATGGCGGTTTGATTCCACTAGTTCCCTAAAATGGCCCTTTCCTTTGCTTTGCTTCAACCGATGCCCCTACTCTCTAAAGCTTGCCACCCCTATCTATTAGTAAAGCTCGAAACACTTCCACGACCCCCTGTCCATTCCCTAGCCAACTATCTTTCCCTTGCTGGTGTCAAGTTTTCGGGAATTGAATCAATAGTCGACAGCACACCCACGCCGGAAGGGCATGCCCCGCTAGCCAATAAAGAGGGTCTTTGCCCCGGCTCTTCGCCATCTGCCGTCTGCAGTCGGGTCGTCTTCTCCCAGACGCCTTTCGACGTCCCTCCGAGTACTCCGCCGTAAAGTCCCTGAAGTCTAATAAAGTGATAAAAAAGCAGTTGCGACGCTTTACTAAAAATAGAAAAAGGGGGGTCGAGAAACTCATAGATAGTTCGCTCAAAATCAATTGACGCACTATAATACCACTTACAATAATAACATAGATAACGAACCCATAAACCGAGTTCGAGCTTTTCTGTTAAGAATGTAGCATCTTCGTCTAGGCGCTGATTAAAATCTTCTATTAAGCGCTTAACATAAGACCAATCCGGTCTACAGCGTTCGACGAGCATCCAACGCACCATACCAAGTTGGTAACAATTAACCAGAAAACCTTACGGTTTATCTAACCAAACCCCTCGACCAGCCACTATGTATCTGTGGCCACTAGGGATGAGGAAGGGGCTACGGCAGTTCGTTATTCATACTCGTCATTTATATGGTTACAGATAGGAATTGGCTTGCTTGGAAATGGAGAAGCAAAACAACATTTTTTCTGTTGCCCGAAATGGTGACCCAACACTTGTTTTCCCGGAAAAGGGTTTAGATCTAGATCAAAATACATAGCCCTATTTGATCTAGTAAGGGGAAGGCAAAGGCAGTTTTACTGGTAAAGGTAGATCCTCCTGTTGGTACGTAGACGGATCGAAATGCAGGTTAAGTTTATCCAGCTCCACCTGTTGCCAAGAAGAGGCTGTGGTAAGCATCTCCTTGCGATCCAGTCAAATATGAAACCCTTTAAATACTAATGATTTGTTGATTCCCCGATGCGGAAAGGAGTAAAGAAAGAAGAGTTGAAGACGGCTTAACAGTAAGAGGGAAAAAGGGCTTCCCCTCATCTCGTGGCTAGGAACATCTATGTAGATGGGATTGGATTCATAGTGCCGGTTAGGGGTAGGTAGGAACCTTCATTCATCTTCTTCGGTAACAGATAGATAGCTCACTCCGGCCTTTTCTATTCTATATATCTATCTATCTCTAGTTATAGTTAGAACTAGTTATTGACTTTTGCTATACTATTTAAATTTACCTTGCCTGCCACAAAGCAACTATTGCATACCGCTCCTAGCGCGGTAGAATGGATCTCAGCTAAACGCGGTCAACCAGCCCCGCAAGGCTCTCAACGGTGAACTCCCCCTTCTTTGAGTTCGTCAACGTTTTGATCTCTGTTCTCGCGCGTGAAAAGCAGCATGCAATGTTGCCTTGCTTCACGTGAGCGCGCATCGCTCGTTAAGCTTGAGATCCTCTCTAAACCGGCCGTGTTGCCAGCCCACGGACCCCGCTGCCGATCCGGTCGTCCATCTCGGAGTCATCAACATCTCTTTTAGAGGAGATGAGTGCCCCATAGAAAGCTTGATCTATCTGCCCCGGTCCAACAGCTCTAGTTATCTGTCATTTCCTTTTCAGAGGTCAGGAATCTCCTGCTCAACCGGTCCAGGTGCGTAGCGCATTTCACGCGTCAGGCGAGATTCAGGTCAGACTATCTACTAGAAGCGAGGTCCAACCCCCGCTTTTTATCCCGGGAAGCAGGAAACTAGTCATTCAGTTCCACGCCTTACCAACCAAGCCGAGGGACCTCCTCTGACTTGAACCAGTTCCCCAGTAGTAGTACCAAGCCTGACTACCTTAAGCTTCGCACCTTCTGTCCAATCAGTCAGTCTAGGCTCGTCTTCTTCGTTTTCCCGGGATTTGTCTTTAAAAGTAGGCATTTAGGCGGGGTCGGTGAAAGCTTTATTAGGTCTACTTTCTTTGTCCGAAGCAAACCCTCACTGGTCTACTGCAGCGGATAGCCTCCAAATCAAAACCAAAGTATGCTTTGCCAAGCTTCCAAGCCGGTTGATACGTGACGGGTGGTCTCAGACTCAGAGGGGTCAAAGGACTGGAAGGAAATATGAATACAGCCAAGAGTAGGAGTCGGCCTTTGGGAAGGGATGGCGTCTCAGGGCAAGGCAAAGAAAGCAAGCGAGGAAGAGAATCAGCTGTTACAGACCCGGTTGTGAAAGAAGGCAAGTCTACTGACTTGGCTCTTTGAAGGACAACTTCCCTTGTGAATGTACGAGCAGGGGACTAGAATAAAGATGCCCACAATCAGATGCTAGAGGAACTGAACTGCCAATTACTTCAGGCGCTAGGAAGGACAAGGGAAGAGAAGAGACTCTTAGTAACGCTCGGGCCCCCTCCCGAAGGGGTCCCTTCACGGTTTGAATGCTCTTCCTTCTTTCGTAGGTAATGAGTTTCCGGTGGTATCATAATTTGCCGTATCGGCTAAGGTTCAATTTACTGAAGTTGGTAAGGAGATCGAGGTATTCCTTGTGCCTTCCCATTCACGTATCCCGTGGTAGCCCTTCCTTTAAGGTATTGTGTTAAGGCGAATTGGCGAAGGATGAATAGCGAGGGAGAGGTTCCCCCACCTTCCGTAGGCATTTTCGGGGAGTAGCCTGAAAAAGTATACACTTATAGTCCTCCTCTTCGGGCTGTACCATTTGAAAGTCATTTTTTATACGATCAGATCTGCAGCGCTTAATGATTCAATCACAGCTGATACGCATTCAATTGCTAACATCACACCACTTATTCAACAGCAGATAGGATTAGAGCTCCTACGCTACGAACACAACGGATATTGAAAAGAGCGCTTACTCTTCTTGCAGCGGAGTCGTTCACAAGAGAAAGACTAGCTGTGGATTCAATAGCAGTTTTTTCTCAAACAGTAAGAACGCATTCAATGTCATCTCTTCCTAAGTTGATTAATGTAGTCAAGTAAGGTAGGTAAAGTGGAGGAGAATCCCTTTCTTCGCTATGGTGTTAGAGAGCGTTAAGCATAAGTGCTAAACCTTGAATCTTGCAAACAGTAGGTAGACCAACTGAAGCAAGGACTAGTGAAGCAAAGACTAGCAGCGGATCTGGATCTGGAACATCGGATCTTGTTCACTCTGACTACGTAACCTGTACTGTGCCTATGAACTCATCCTAAGCTAAGGCAAGAGCGGATTCTCCGACATTGATCTTACTGTTGACAAAAAGAAGCATAAGCTTCTTTTTTTCCCTAGGAAGGGAGAGAAAGTGGACGAACAAACCAACAAGCTTTTTGCATACATGCTTTTTTCGAGCCAGTGATAATTCCTCTACTTATACTAATATAGTAATTAGTAATTTCATCTATTCTATGATAGTCATGATACTAAATAGAAAGAAAAGAGAATCTTTTTAGGTCTGAAGGAAAAGCAAAGGCAAACGGGATATCTTCCTGAAAGTAAAGAAGGTTATTTTGTAATAGCATACTCTCTTCCAGCTATTGGCTAGCTAGTGGGAGTTTCCGATTGGTTCATTCAATCGATTGTGTGTTTATAAAATCCTGTGCAGTGCAAACTTCATGTGTGGTTTATGCGTCCCTTAAATAGAGGTACCCTTCGCTCCACTTCCTTGAACTGGCGAAAGGAAAGGTGCTGATCTACGAACAGCCTTCATTCGAAAGCGCGGATGCTTGCTTTCAGCCCGCACTTTTCCAATATGAATCGTCAGAAATGGCCACCTCCGCATCTACGCGAACAATATTGTAACCAAGATAGCATAGGTAGTAAAAACCGGATCGGATCCTGGGTACAGAAAAGACCCTGAGTAGCTTAGCTAAAGGCATCTTCCCACCTTTTCTTCTCTCTTCGATTTCAAACCAACCTTGTAACTAAGCTCAGTCAGTCCTCAGCTCGATGGGAAAGAGCCAAGAATAAAGGTATGTCAGAGACGGCCTACTTCCATTCTACCACAGGTCCAGCGGCATAATATGCTGGAGAAGATTCAGTCCTTGCTGCTGATTACCGAAGCCCGACTCCGGAATTCTCAAGTGAGACGACTTAGCCGCATTCTTGGTAAAAGCCCTATATGCTATCAGATAAAGAAAGTCTTTAGTTTAGTGCAGGAAAGTGGAATAGAGAGAATCTCTCTTACCCTTAGGAAAGAGCTATAAGGGAATTACATTTCAAGATGATCCGCAACTAAAACCAAGGGCTGTTTAAGTTGACTCTCTGGTGAAAGTGAAAGAAGCCCGCATACCCACTCTTCTTTCCCCCTATTCTATTGGTAGGGGCCTCGCTCATCAGTCTAACATGAGCTACTACTCTATGTATGAATTGAAAGCTCTCACGACAAACGAAATCTCCCAAAATCTGTCAATAAATGACGAACCCCATTATACAAATGATAGGACAGGGCTAAGGCAGTAATCTCGACGGAGATTAGGATGAGCTTTGATGAAAAAAAGAAAAATTGGTAGAAATTTGCATAGGTGAAGCAAATCAAAGCCATTTTCAGACAAAGAAGATAAAAAAACAAGACTATAGTGGCTAGGAAAGCCCCGGAGATTCTATGGGAAATTGGAAACGTCGAAGTGAGCTGTGGCTTATAAATAGAGAGATGAGGAGATAAGGGGCGAAGCATATTCATTTTTCATTTGCTTTCCTCTTTCCCAAAAAAGAGAAAGACTTTATATTATCTTAGATTATATATATGTGGTTGGTTGTTGACCAACGAAAAGCATGGGAAAAAGAAAGATGCACAAACAGACGTTTTAAAAAGCAATCAAAGATAAGATCGAAGAGAATGAGTCACAAGATGAAGCAAGCCATATCGTAATTCAACCTACCAACTCTTACTCTCTCTACCCGGGGGGATCCCTTATCCCCGTTGAGTACTCCTGTCTTCTCCTAACGCTCTTCCTATTCATGGGTCTTCCCCTCTTCTCGATTGGAACAATCGTTAGGTTTCCCTCCGCCCCGTCCATCTTGGACGTGACTTTGAAAATCCTTTACCTCGTTGAAGATGGAATTGGTCGCGGGGCATTCTTCATTTTTAGACGAACCCACTTCCTTTTCCATCTGCTTGATCAAGGCGAATTCCGCTCCTTTGGTGTCTACGCAAAAGTCTGTTTCCACAGCTTGTCGCACTTCCGCGACCTCTTGGCCTTCTGCGAGATCACCTTTTCTTTGGAGCAAATTCGCTTGAATCAGCTCGTCTTTCCTTTGGTCCAAGGCAGAAGACGATGAGTCAGCCGAAGGTTCGGAATGAGCTTCTGAGCCCGAAGACTCCCCAGCCGGTTGCATATGATTTATAGTGGTAGCGCCCTCGGCAGTAAGGAAAGCCTTCACAGCAAATTCAATGGCAATGACCATAGACCCAGATAAGCCCACTTTGATGAGAATGAAGGAGAGAGCCCTACTTACTAGAGAGAACCCCGCTTTTGAAAGCATGGTTTCAAACCAGTCCATCTTCTCCAGTTGATGACAAATCAGATACACAAAAAGGAACATAGTACCCCCAATAAGGAAACGTCTGATGTGTTGACCAATAAAGCGAAAAACTACCGGCCAGATGTATAATGAAACATAAAATAGGATCAAAGAAACTAGCGAACTGATCAAAAACGAGAAAAAAAAAGATTAAAATTCTGACATTACCACAACCCACTTGGTTCTTTCGTTTCGCTCCTTTCTCGCGGAGCGGCATACCGAAAAAAAAAGAAAAAGAGCACTCGTGGAACACTTTCTATCTTCCACATCTTTTTCTTGCCCTTATTCGGATTCGAACCGATTAAGCCTATTTCTTAAGGGCGAACTGATCGACTTGCATGTGTTAAGCATATTTCTAAAGTAGCATGATTGGACCTTCCTCTTTCTCTTACTTAGATAGAGGAGAGAGCACGTAATACTTTCTTTGATACGAGATTTCTTCTCTTATGAAATTGTTAGTTAAGAGCACCTTTCCTAAGCCTTTCCTTTCTCTTTATATACGATAGCACCAATGATAGAAGTAGAGAATGCGATCCTTCTTCTTCAATTCATCTGCAGAGCCAAATCCCTTTATCCCCTCTCTCAATCCCTTCTTTCAGTTTTTTGTTTGCAATGCCCGAACTCCCTGTGTTAAGCATAATTACCCCCCTAAGAGCTGATTCGAGAACTGTAAGATCAGTCAAGCAGGCTAGTCAAGTACTCCTGTAAGCCATAAAGCAAAGAGCGTAGCGGGTAATCTGTGCAAGAAGTGACTTCCTTGCCTTAATAACTTCTTATCTGTCCATTCAAAAGAAAAGAGAGGAGGATTTTTGTGAAATGAAACCTTGATCTTCTTATACGATTACGATAGCACCACACCAAATTTTAACTTCCTCCCTTTCCCTTCTGTCTTCCCTTACTGGACACGAATCAATAAAAGTCGTTGGGAAAGAACGGCGAAGTCCACTAAGAGCTACTAGGAGCTAACTAGCTATCTTGGTAATGCTCTAAACCGTAGAATCACAACAGACAACAGCTCTTTTCGTTTCAAAGCAGTCGAGCCTTCTGGAGATGGATTCAAACCTTCGATCGTAAAAAAAACTCCTCCCCAATAAAGAAATCCCTATGAATAAAAGTCGAGTGGTCATTATGGAGCAACAAGGCGATAAACGGGATACACGAACAAACAAGCCCGAGAAAGGACCCGAACGAACCTTGCCCTTTCCGAACTGCCCTTCCCTTGCCGTGCAACTGCAGCAGAGATGGGCCTATTCTCATCCGGTTGGAGCCAATCCTACTCTAGGTCCCTACTGGCACCGCAACAACTTCTTGTTCCCGGTCCCAAACGCCTACTCAAAACGTTGAGGGGGTAGCCGTCAAAAAGAATGAATTCCCGAAGGGGTCCAATAAGACTTGACTTCCTTTCGAGTAATAAAGGGACGGACGGGCTGAGACTCCTAACTCCCAATGCAAGAGCAGGAAGATAAATGAGGGGGAGGGTTTCGAAACGCATTGAACCTCCCAATCGAATGAATCGTAACATTCGTAATGATCAACTTTACGGAGCCCTATCGCTCGGTTATATAAGATAGTCCCAGAACTCAAACAACCTTATATAATATATATATATCTTGCTATAGAAGCACGCATTTCTTCGTCCACAACAGCTGGCTCTTTCGGTCCTGGCTAGCCGGTCCTGTTCTCCAGTCAATACCCTGCCAAAGAATGTAAAATTTGTTGTATCAATGATATTACCAATCAACGAACTGCTAGTTGGAGAGGGGGGTCCATTACGTGTTAGCTACCTCTAGAATAGCCAGACATTCTTGGCAAGGTTTCAGAACGGTGGGCGGGAAATGAAAAGTATGGCAGTAAGCAAAGCAAAGAAAGCTATAGCGCGCCCCTCAACAAGCGCTAGCGCATAGCACAACCAAATGGAGGTGTGGGTGGGCTCGGAAAGGAAGAGTTTCGATTCCAAGAGCTGTAGGAGAGAAAGATTAGGATATTTCGTAGGTAAAGGGAAAGATCATTCCTCAAAGCAGCCTTTCTCTTTTCTACGATACCACTAGACGCGCCCCTGCCTTACCTTAAGCCCGTGGCGAATCGGTATTTTCTGTGATCACTTTACGGCATTCTTTAAGCTTTCTTGCTTGGTTTGGTTTTGTCACCAGACAGAGTAAGAACTGCTCAGCTTGCTTGCTTTCTGGAGAGTTATGCCGATCTGTGCTTTGTCTGAAAAAGCCCGGAAAAGGGGGAGCCCTTCTTCTTAAATTGCACAAGAAAGGGCTATTCGAAGCCAGTTCAGAGATCAGCCTTCGTGGACACAATAGGCCTCTGGTAGTAGCGGCAAGGGGGGTTTTACCCACCAAGTCCAGCTTTCTTGTGAAAGTCTTGGCTTGCTCTTTTTCCATGTCTGTTGATGTCGTAGGAATTCTCTCTGGAACAACCCCTGGCTGGGAGAAATAGACTGATATGAGTTAGATTCGGAAATCTCTTTGTGGCAACAAAAGTTCCATCGATTTAGCTGTTGATGGCGTAACCGCTCTTTATTTAATCGCATTTTCAAAGCATCAGTCCAACAGAGGCAAGGCTACTAGAATACCCACACTCGGCTCAAATGATTGGATCCCAAGTGTCATTACAAAACAAGCTTGTGCCCCTGAAAAGGGAGGAGACTTTCCTCGTGTTAGCCGAACGGATCGGTAGAAGGAAAAAGTAATTTTAGCCCAAAACCCCCCCGGGTGGATAAAAAAAGTTGTTTTTGTCGACCCTCTATTAAGTAATCCGACTTGAGGCCAAAATCGCAAGGTTGGGTGCGATTGCTCAAGGTTGGGGGGCTACTAGAAGCCTATAAGGAAGCAGTCCTTCCGCTGCACGAGCATCGACAAAGAGAGAGTTTAGAGCAATTAGCCAATCCAATCACCAGAAAGAGCGAAAGGGAGATGAGAAGGAAAATCAAATAAAAAAGAACTAAGAATCCCAATCCCAACTGACCCAGATAGCATACAGTGAAGCAGATGCTGAATTATTTCCATTATATCCAGCCCAGAGGGAAGATCTGATGTGAACAAAAGAAAGAAGATCATGGTTGAATGCTCACAAGACATGTGACATTGGTTTAAGTTGAATCGACTGTGAACGAATGGGAAGAAGCTTTTGTTGAATCAATTTCAAGTGGGAAGGAAGACTTGGACTTACCTTCCTAAAATATCTATATGCCCCCTTTCTGTAAATGCCTTACCGTCCGCGCGCCAGAGTGAGGGACAGCTAGCCAGATAACACGAAAAAAGCTCTGTTCATCTCGGAAAACGACAAAAGACAATTAGAAGGTTGGCTATCAACTTCCTCGTGTCAGGAGGAGTATTATACAAAAAGGAAGGAAACCTCTTAGAGAAGAAGCCCAGTGACAATTCATTGGGTTGACAAGTTCAGAGGTGCGGTGGAGGCTTTCCCCAGATTTCATCTCAGCAAGCAGCCTGAAGTCTATTTGTCCTGCCAGAGCAAGTAGTTGTAGCAGAATCATTGGCCCACTATCTGCTTCAAAAAGATGGTAAGTGTTTCATCCGACGTTAATAGCAGGTCTAATTCTCGCACGGGCTAAGGTAAATTTTCAATCAACTGATGGACGAAGGTATTTCGCTTATCTTGTCTATCTCACTTCAGATGTTGGGGGAGGGAAGCCTTAAAAGATAGTAAGAGAGGCTTTCCTCACGACATGTTGTTGATATAGATTGAGGAGTTTGATGGGCAAGAGCGCAGATCAGTTACTTAAAAGTCATATATATTCATAGGAAGAAAGGGCTTAGCAGCAGAGACGATTCCATCCCTGTTTAAGTGCCTGGATTTTCATTTTAGGAGATTTGCCTCTGTAGCAGCCTGAAATTCTGCTTTTATTTTGTCACCTTCGCGAAAACAAGGGCTTACCCCTCTCAGCATTCCTTTGAAAAGGTTGTTTCAGAACTAAGTGATGGAAGCTTCCCTCCTCCATCCCCATAATCTTTCTTTTCTGATCTTATTATTGAAATATTAAAAAGTTCAAATTTTTTACCCATTTTCTCTGTCCATCCACAAAGACGAAGATGTCATCTGCAAAGAGAATATGCGTGAGGCTTTTCCCCTTTTACTTTCCATCGCTTTGATCTTTCCTTCCTTTTTCTATTAGCAAAATTTATTTTTACAGCCGAAGAACTTTCTCTCTCCTTTGAATAGCCCTAGTCCTATACTGACTTTAATAAAAAGTTAGGCACTCACACTCAGTCCACATGATTTGAGTCTTCCGGGACCGTGGAAGTTACGCCCAAAAGACGGTGTTTTCTCAACTTGTCCGATTGAACTGGCAACCGAAGATGTGAAGAAATGGACTGCATTAGCACTTCAGGAGGGAATACCGGCCTCAGTAAATTCTTTAGTTGACATCGAGACCAAGTCCCATTGAATCTCTTGGAGGAAGATCAGTAGACGAGGAGTGAGGCGCTTTGTTGCCCATTCCATTACTTTCACCCGCGAAGGGTAAATTCCTTATGAGTCAATACCCCGAACTCCACTCTTTTGAATAAGCAATCTTCTTTCGACTGGGCCTAAGATCAGGAGCAATTTTGCTTGGCATTGGATCGCTTTCCCTTCTTTCTGTTCTAGAGATGGAGATCCGGCTCCTCCGAGTGATCTGTCTAGATTTCGGAATAGAAATGGGCAAGGAAGATCAGCCAAGCCAAGGGGCGAAGCGGTCCAATTCAATGTGTTACTGTTACGCATAGTGAGAGACAAGCTCTCCTGTTAGGAATCGATCTAGCTGCTTATCCTATAGATAGAGTTTCGGCAATCACCTCCGCTATTTCAGCTGTTATCGGCATAACTGCTTCGGTAGTGGTAGTATACTTACCTAAACAGATAATTCGTACCATGATTAGCAGACCCTTCTCCACTCTAGCGATTTCAAGCAGACCTGTCTCCAATTACCTTGCAAAGCGTTAGCGCTAGCCAGGCCGGAATATTATAACTGTTACGTATCTGGGTAGTACGCCTGGAACACTGAACGTGGGATGACTTTTTTCTTCACGACGCGATGCCAGGCTTTCATCCTCATGAATCCTCTTTATACGGCTCATCAGCTCTTCCGACGTGAGGAGAGACCCACTGAGTTATCGAGTCCTTTTTCCCTTTCAGCCTTTCGTCTGTCTAGTGGCATCGTTGGCAGAAGGAGCGTACTTTCCTTTTCTGAATTCTTAGGTCTTGCTGTCAATTACTGATTCGTGTCTCGTACCTCTTGCTTGCCCTTCCCATCCGCTGCTGCACTTAACCCCCTTTCCCTTGTTCGGGTGAACTAGCACCCCTTTTCCATTCATAGAGAGATCCATCCCTTATCCTGACTTAGATTCATCCTATGCTGATTGCAGCCTTACGTTTGCTGGCACTGTGCGCCCACTTTGTTCTCTCGCTCCTTGCTCGCGGAGCAGCATACCGGAAAAAAGAAAACTATATGTCATTGTCATTCGGGAGTGAAGGCAATGTGTCGGCGTATTCCCAGACAATCGAATAGAGTCTCTCTTTCTCCTTGTCAGTGGAGAATTGAAAGGGGATGTGGTCGCCGTCATTATAATGGTCTTTTTGTAATGAATTCACTCTCTCAAGCAGAGCCTTAGCAAAACCCACTTTTGACTTATCTAAGGCTAAGGGTTCTATAAACCTTTCTAACTCTTTTTCGGAAAGAGTCTTTCTTCGGCCTATATGGAACAGATGCCACATCTTTTCTTTTATATGGGAGCGTAGACATTCCGGCGCAACTTGAGTATCGGTACTCTTATTCGGCTTCTTCCAATGTCTCACTCGGTGAGGCTTCGAGTGGTACACAGAAGTCATGGTCGGAGAGGGAAGGGGAAAAGAATAGTTGTTGGGTCGGAAACTGGTTGTCGGACCCCGTACCGGCTCTGCCGACTGGGGGATGGGGCTGGTAAGGTTTTGCGCGTTGTATCGAATTAAACCACTCTCTCCTGGTCGAATAATTGAATCTTCTTTTGGAAGTTCTGGAGCGAGACTCGGAAAACTCAAGTTGTCGGCCGGCCGGGATATTGACCTATAAAAGGTCAAAGACTGAATTGGCGGTATAGCTTAGCTCGGCGAGCTGCTGTAGACAACAAAAATTCGGTTCGGAGCCGATATTTCCGCTACATCGCCTGGGATCAGAAAGGTGGGTAAAACCCGACAAAGAGGGTCGCTGGGGTTCGCCGCCGGATTGGGGGTAATAACGGGGAGCAACTTAGGCTCGGGCATAAGCTCGAGTAGGGTCGGGTACAGTTTCCGCAGGTGACGAACGGCAAGAAGGGGGGCGTTGGTCTCCTGGTATCAGTCGGGTGGGGGAAGGAAGTGGTGAGATTTAGGAAAAATTCCGATGGTGAGTTTTTCTTTATATTTTAGCAATTTCAAATGCTTTAAAAGAGCTTTCCAGCGCTGGGTAGGGCTACTGTGTGAGCTAAACTAATGGCATGGGAACTTCCTTTCCTGCAACGACGGTAGGGGTGTTTCTATGGAAAAAGTTCTGGTCATGGGGTGGGGGGTACCAGGGAATGAATGGAATTGATTTAAGCGCGGATTAGCCGCGAAAGAGCTTTACAAGCGGCATTGCCGGATTATCGGAATCGTTTCAATGTGAACATTCCGGTAAGCAGTGCCGAAATGAACTGTAATGGCTATTATAAGAGGGTAGACAACTCAATACTCTTTTCTTACTCTCCTTTAAAGCCTTAAAGGGCTAGGTAAAGAGCAAGCAGGAATCTTTCCCAATGCGCTAAGGTTATAGGTCAAAAGCGGATTCTCGCATCTAGTGAAATTGGTAAGCTCTAATGTCTTATATAAGCGAGTCCAGTTTCTAAGTCTTCTCCTTTCATCTCTGGCCATCGAGGGGGGAGTTTGCTTAATCTGCTATTTCCATCTAGTAGTCGTCTCCTTGTATTGCCCTTCTCGGCAGTTCCCCTGGTTCTGCCTTCCCGGTTGGAGTTTTCTGTCGGTGCAGGCCTGTTTTGTTAAATCCCGTTCCAGTCCTTCTCTTGTTAACTCGATGATAGCTCGGTATCCAAGGTATTCCTCTTATACACCCTAGTACTGAAATTTAGTCTCCTTATTTCGTATAGTAATCTTACTTATTACTTACTGCTAGTGCTTAACTCAAAGCCCTATCAAAGACCAGAGCAAAGAAAGAGGGACAGACATAGGCAGAGACCTCTTTAGAGGGGGAGGATGATGAACCTTAGACATACCTGCAGGTAAAGAACCCTATCATCTTTGATCTATAGCCCCAAGTCAAAGAAATATCGTTAGCCCCTTGCCTAAACTTTCTGAAACTGCTGATAAGGTGCTGGCTTGCTATGCAATCAAAGAAGAATTAAAACAATTTCTGTCTATCTCCTTTCACTCTGAAAGCACTCTAAGGACAAAGTTCATTCTTTAAGCTTGAATGCGCTCTTCAAAGATGAGGGGATGGTTCTTAGTAGAAAGATGGAATAACAGCGCATACGCGACAACTGTATGAGAATCTTATTAGTGCAGCGGATATGCGACTCTGTATTCAATATACTTAGTATAAGTCATGAACTATTTCCTTTCCTGTGCCTATGAACATTAACTTCCTTATTGGAGATGGAAAGCGACTACGACCGAGCCTTTTTTCTTTTCATCCTTCAAGCGAGAGAACCCTCTAGATGAAAGTCAAGCCTTTTACTAAAATGTTCACCCCTGAATGAGATAGGAGCGTATGGCCCGGCTTTGAATGAGAAGGGGGGTGGGACCCTCCAGCAAGGAGAGTCTGTTGATCCTGAGCTTTTTTAGTTTAGATGAAATCCTCAAGCTCAAGCCAGGAATGAGATTCTTTCACCAAGCCAAGTGGGATGAAAGTAAAGAAGAAGGTAAGCTTCTCGATCCTAGCTTCTTCCATCGCTTTTTCGGACAGCAACTTTCTAGCTTCCTCCGCTCCACTAAAAGTATCAGTTACTCGAGAAAGACTGAATCTTATTCAAGTGAAGAAGACCGGGAACCCCTCTACGCGAATGTCTAGTCCTTCTTCCTCTCCTTTTCGATTTCAATACTGGACCTCGTAAATGGTCCTTTATAAAAGAAAAGGCATTGTCTGACATCTCGTGAGTGATTAGCGGAGCATTGAGTTCCTTTTTCAAATCTGTAATAAAGAACCTGCTTTTCTTCAACCCCCAGAAAAGAAAAAGAAGGGAGAGGTACGTTCGTTGCTTAGAATGAAACTTCGTCAACAGCAACTCATTCCTTTGCTCAAATCACCACCAGCACCCAACCCACTTCGTTAACCGATGCACCTTCTCCATCTGGTCTACCTGGGAGTACGATACTTCCTTAGCTACTTAGTCTGCTTTTCCACGCTACACTTTCGAAGCTTTCTCCCCTGCATTGAAGTTGATTAGCTTTATGCTTAGCTACATTTTATCTTCTCGATAGCCAGATAGTGAAGAAAGAAGGGCGAACAAAGGGACTCAAAAAGATAGGTTAGCGACCGGGCGAAAGGTTGGAATTTATTTAGAAGGGCTTGGGGTCCTATTCCCATACTTGGATGATCGGATAACTATCTGAGTGCTTGCCCAAAAGGATAGATTGGCCACGGCCCGCTGCGGGTACACTAAGTAAGCGACCCACTCTACTCTATCATTCAATCGTGACAGCCTGCCTTTAGGAGTAGGGGCTGAAAAACTACGTATATAGTTTTATCTGGTTTATCTGGCGCGCCCACTTATAGCACGAAGAAGCTGCCTCCGCTTGTCCTTAACTTAGTTGCTTTGCCGCCTAACTCATTTCATTCGAATAGTTTGGAAAAATGATTAAAACAAGATCTCACTCCTGAGAAAGCATTCGCAATTCGATTCAGTCATGCGAATATAGCGCTTAGCAGCAATTGAATTAAAACGACGATTGAACTCGAAAAGGACATTTGAAACCGAAAGACTTTATATCTCATATACCGAGAAAGTGTTTACATTTATAAAAATGGCTCAGTAAATGACAAAAATGGGACCAGGGTTAAAGGAGCTTTAAAGGGGGGATGCAAAGCTGGGCCGAGTCCAAGGCGAGCAATGCAAAGCTAGACGAACCCAGACAGAGTCCAGCGAATCCAAACAGAGACAACTCGAGCTTGGGCCTGCCCTTCCTTCAAAGTAGGCGGTAGGCGGTATTCACTAGCTTATGTATGAGGTCTATCATTCAGGCAGTAGGCTAATATGTATATCTCAATCATATCCGGCATAATACAACTAGATCAACTCGATGTTGAGGAAGACCCACAGGTAGGTTTAAGGCTAGTCGGTCATAGGCTCAGCTCCTAGTTGGGGTGTGGGACTCCTAAATAAGAATACGGTTTTTTTAGTACAAGAAAGAGGAAAGACAACTATAGAGTATGCCCCCTAAGAGAGTAGGGAATGAATATATCAACCATTCGGAAAGAAGTACAGCTAATAGTACGGTAAACAGAAGCAAGACGGTATGCAATCAATTAAAAGAAAAGATACAGGTTGCTTCTGTTCCTCTATCCGTCTGTTGCTCTGTCCACGAATAGCCTCCCTTGCTTCTTCATTCCTGGCTGGCAAGCTCAGTTCTGTTCTAATCACTTCGATTCCCGTACACGAGTACCTTCCTTCAAATATATCTATTCCCTTTCCTAATATGGAAAGTACTTCTGTAAGCGAATCCCTTCTTTCTTTTTCTTTGGTTTGGCTTGCTTCTTAAGCCAATAAGTCCTGTACCTGGTAGGTGCAATCAGTCTGTCCCCTACCATGCCCTACTACCAGATCAGTGGCATGAATTACCGATTCTCGGGATTCAAATAAGGAAGGGAGGAAGATACGCCTTGAAGCATCTCTCCATGCTTTGGGAGGAAATCGATAACTGGAGGAATTAATCCCCTTTTAAGAGACATGATTGTCATCGACCGGTTGCAGATGGGGAGAAAGCAAGATAAAGCGAGATAATTTCTTGTTGCCCGGATTTAATGATTCCACTACTAATGAAGATTTCCCTTAGCTACGGAACCTTCGGGACAAAGAATCATACTAGTTCACCTCTTTTTTCTAAGTCAGGGCCTTCGTAACTTGACTCCACAGGGGAAGCCCTTATAAGCCTATCTCTGGATCAAGCCCATCCCCGAGCCCTATAGCAATAGACTGTTGGTTAGGCACTCGATAACAGGGGCAGGGAAGGGAGCTGCCGATGATCCGAGAATCTGTTGATGGCAAGCAAGCATCAAAGGAAAGAGAAGCGGAGGAGAGAACCCGCTAAAGAGCTTCCTACAGGCCAGACTTTAGATCTGGGCATACTTATCTGATCCAAGACCTGCTCTTGGAGGATCATCATAAACTTGAAAGACAGGTGCAATTGCAGGTGGAATATCACCGGTTATCAGCTCTTGGGGGAAGCAGGAAGTTCCTAGAGGTGGGCGAGGACCCTACCCTACCCGTACCCGTCCAAGCAATCAGATGGCCAGGCTCTTTATTCGTCATCCGATGAGCTTCACGTGGCGGCCCTACAAGCATGGTATTTAAGAGATGCCCTAAATCTTGTATGATTAGTCGACAAGGGCCCCTCTTCTGGGTCGATCAGTCATTCAGTACAGGAAGACCCCCCTAAGAGAGAGTTCACATTCCTTTTATTCTTATGGTTCCGCTTTGGGATCTAGTTTTTCAAGAAAAAAGAGGATCAGGATCTGGTGGTTCGGAGATTGGAGGTTTAGCCTTTCCTTTCGAGGAAATAGGTGCTTACTAAGCCTAAAAGCATTCTATTCAGCTTTTTATTTCTCGTCTCGTAGTAAGCTTCATCTTAATTCCGGCTTGTGAAAAGAGCTTATCTTTGGCTCGTTCTTGGGGTTTGATTCGTAAATCCCAAGCCCAGGGAAGGAGTCAGGCGGCTAGCTCCTCGCTCCTGTCGATCGGTCAGGGTATCAAGAGATTTTATTTTCGGGGAAGGGAAGAGAACAGCTACTACAGCTGGTGTCTTCGGAAATTGCCATGGCCGGATTAGCAGGAGGAAGGTTTTTTACCTGACTGAAACAGAGGTTGAAACTCAAATTGCCATAGATCGCGATTCAAACAAAGAGGTTGGGCTTTCCCCTTAAGTGACAAGGGGGGTGAGCCGCTCCAAGTCGAAAGCTATATTTCTCACTAAAGGACGAAGCCAAGAACGGAAGGAGGTTTTGAAGACTTTCCTTACGTTTCTTGAATAAGCATGATAGACCTCTTATCTATTGAATAAGCTAATAACATCTATTCATTTAATGAAAACCCTTCTTAGCAGGACCTAAGGGATTGTCATTCTATTCCCTTCGACATGGGCCATGAGAACGAAATTAGATTAGTACAAGTTCCCGCAGAAATAGCAGTAGTGGAGCAAAGAAGGTGTAGTCGGAATGTCTTGGCAAGAATGCCTTGTTCTGTAGCAAAAGAATAGGCAGCTATTTCATCTGCTGTGAATGCTGCCGCTGCTTGAGTACTCGTATCCGCTCTTGCTTTTTGGGAAATATCCGCTGGTGGCTTAAATAGGCATTGTTTGCCAGAGGAAGGAAAGAGTTGTGAAAGAAAAAGCTGCTTGACTCGCCGCAAGTCTTCTTTTGCTGATTCAATAGCAGTCTTCCAATTAGACTGAATCAGTCTTAGTGTGGTTAAGCCGGGGCCAGGGTCAGAAGTTGTTCCATCTCCCAGATCAGGCAGAGCCTCTACGCCTTCTTCCTTTGCTACAGCTACCGGGTATTCATTCAAATGCATTTACCTTTCTCCCCCAGGGGATAATTTGAATCTAGTTAGGGTGTCCTCGTCTCGTAAGGACAAGAGTTCTGCCATTCCTCAACAGGAGCTTATTCTCGGCATCAATCCGTGAAAGCCTTCAAGCTCAATCCCTTCTCTTCCTCAAGCTAGTACCAAAAAGCCTATTCCTTTCCTTCGCTTTTAACTATCGCGGTAGGAAAAACAAACCTTCGCTTCGCTCGCTTGAAACTGCGATTGCGCTTCGCTAGCGAACTACTAATAGTGCAACTACTGGAAATCGAAACTCTAATTTCACCCTCCTAAGAGGACTGGTTTTGCTTTTCAACATTCTTCCATTAGCGATATGTTTAACACATCTAAGTCAAGCAGGGAGTTTTATCGGTTACAGTAGCCCGGCTCCCAAAAACTGGTTCTCATCCGAGGAAGTGCAGAGTTGGTCAAGTGCTCTCTCTCCTCTGTCAACCTCTCCGGCTCTTCCTTGAAACTAGAACAAAGATAGTTTCACTTCGAACGAAAGACCGAAGGGTGGAAGGGTGAAAATCCTGGGTTGGTTGGTTCCTTAGACGCAGAGCAAAGCTGGTCAGGAAAGCCCAGGAGACCGGGAAGAAGGCTAGCTCGGCAAGCGCCCCAACTCAATATACTTTTGACGTGTCTAAGACGGAAGAGATCTTTGATTTCTTACTGAAAGATCAGTTTATCACGCTTCCAGTTGATCACAAGATACCGACGAAAGAAGAATGAAAAGGAATATTGTATTGTAAGTACCATCATTCTTGGAATCATTCCACTAACTCATCTTGGTCCTTTAGAAATGATGTGCAGGAGAGCATTAACAA
The DNA here is from genome assembly GCA_026724425.1 of Erythrophleum ivorense. Taxonomy (NCBI): domain Eukaryota; kingdom Viridiplantae; phylum Streptophyta; class Magnoliopsida; order Fabales; family Fabaceae; genus Erythrophleum; species Erythrophleum ivorense. The sequence continues at coordinate 16,778 of JAIUCV010002591.1, read as the reverse complement.
AGCGATCCTCAAGTTCCCGGAGAAGAAGAAGGAAAGCATGCTGCTTGATGAGGATCCATTCCCACCAGTGCCAACTATCAATACAGTGACTTTTGATCTGCCTTCCTTGCTTGATGCCAAAAGGGCTGCTAAGGCAGCTCACGTCCAGGAGCAAGAGTCACAGTACAGACCTAGGAGCGGAAGGCAGTGGCGACCCAAGTTCTATCTTCAATATCCTAAGAATGTATGGAAGAGGGATGAGAACGCTAGTTCAGAAGGGAAAGCAGATAGCTACACAGCAGGAGACATGGGATACCTTGGGAGAACCTGAGGGGAAGTTCGATTACCTGCTAAAGTACACTCCAACCTCACACTGGGGTCAGCCAGTTGGGGGAGCCATCTGGATGGGGTGACGAGTCAGAGCATCATCCTAGGAAAGGCTTACAGCATGACATACAGTTTGGCAGAAGAAGGCAGCCAAGGTTCGTGAAACCTCAACAGAATGTGCCGCCTAGACAGTGGCAGCTTGGGAGACAGAAGAAGTTTCCACAACCGCTCAACAGAACTCAGAAGAGAAGAGGAGGTTACAAAGGAAGAGAGCTGCTGCTAGAAGGGAACTGGAGAAGAGAAAGAACAACAAAAGCGGATGGGTATCTGTATTGAAGAGAAGAGCAAGTTCAGGAGAAAGGCGTAAGAAGATGATAGAGAATCCGTGGCCAGTGACAAAGCTGATCAGAAGCATGAAACATCTTCTTTCATGGTCGGTGAGATCCCAGTACCTTTGTGGCCTACTCCTTCTTTAACACTGCCTGCTGTTTTTCAGGGGAGCCATCATTCTGACGAAGATCCTTACGAAATGGTTGAAGGAGAAGTGGAAGAAGAGCCTAAAGAGGATCCCGAAGAATTCAGTGATGAAGACCCTGAAGAAGCTGTAAAGGAAAGTACCAAAGTAGATCCAGAGGAAGACCTTGAAGGAAAGCGGAAGAACGAATCTCATCCAGAGACTCAGGAGGTGATGATGGAGGAGCGATAGCGAGAGGCTCTGAAGGATCTAAAAAGGGAAGCTTTCAGTCTGTACTGGTTAGAATAAAGATACCTGTCTTAATTATGGCACAAAGAAGCATGGAGTGAAAAGAAGGCGAAGCAGGGGAGGATAGGTTCTGGACTCTACAGACTTGATTGACAGGCTTAGACTAGACCTTGCGTATACTGCTTCTCCTTTGGTCAGGCAAGTTTTAGGATCCCTTCCGTTGGATTGGGCTTGTCAGCGTACGGCCTCTGTTGGCTAGCTATTCGTCTTGCTTCGCCTTCGCTTCGGTCGGTGAAGAATGATTCTAGCCTTTGTTTTAGGACTCGAGACTCTCTAATAAGAATGGGTTTGATCTTCGATGATAGGAGCTCATTCAAGCAGGACCGTGGCACTTCTTGTTCCAATGACAGATCGGATACTTCATTCCTTTCTCCTCTACAGGATGAGGAGGCTAACCTCTAAGTCACGTAGGTCTTTGATGTCTTGGTTCTTTCTTAGGTTTCTTAACAGATGAATGCCCCAATCCCAGTGTATAGCTAAGTGAGGAAGATCTTAGGCACATTGTAGAGTAAGAAAATAGGAGAGATCTTACCATTGAAGAGTAGCGGCTTAGGTCATTAGCACTCTCCCGGTGTCTGAATAGAAAGAAAAGCCTATTGGGGCGGTAACCAAGCTCAATTGCTCAATATACAAAGAGAGAGAAGCGGTAGTTCAGAAAGACAATCATTTACCAAGCGATCCGCGACAAGTAAGAATTTGAAGAACCGATATTCCGACAACAGCTGAGAAGACTTTTTTTCATACTCGGTACTTGCCGCTTGTAAGCCAAGCCTCTAACTGCTTGCACTCTTCCATTATTGCTATCTCTGCTTTTCCTATTCCTTTTTTTATGCGCAATCAACTGTTGAGACGGAAAAGTCATCTTAGCGCTCCCTTCTGTTCAAAGTTATCTCCTCCGATTAGTAAGCTGAGGTGCCCTCCTATGGAGCCAGAAGAAGGTCTCCAAGTGGGTGAGTTGGTAGTTGTCTTATAGTTAAGACCGTTGGAAGTGGGCCGTTGCTGTCGTTAAAGAGCAGCAAGCGAGGGTGTGTGATAAGCACTCGGGCTCGTGAAAAGGAGTTCCCTACCAAGGGAGAGCCTTCACTGATTCAAATCTGACATGGCAGCTAAGCGCGATCTATTTTCGGCGCTGTTAACTATGAAAGCATTACCTTGGCACAAGGCTTTAGAAGGCCTTGGGGGTGATGAAAGGACTCTTTAAAAGGTCCTACTCATCATCCATCCTGGTCTGATCAAGGAGATGTGTATTGCTGCACACTTTTCCGCAAAGCGGATACTCTTGTTGGGTAGGAAGTCGGGTTGGCTGATGTGCGCACTATATCTTAAGCAGTGCTCAGCTTCACTCCAGACTTTCTATGGGGTATACCTTCCTTTACCAGAGAGTTCTCTGTCCCAGTATCCCTCACAAGATCCGGCTTACCTAGAATAAGACCTGCATTCCACAGGGCAATTATTAGGCGCCGTACTCCGAAGGCGGACAAATTAGTCCAGTTTTACCGATAAGCATTCTCAATATCGAAAATCGTGCTGCTAGCTAAGCCTGTGACTAAGGCCACTTTTCAATCAATCGTGACCCCACCGACGGATATGGATAGTATCAACTCTTATACCTCAGAGTGAAAGGAGACAATATCTGACTTATTCCATGGGTATTGTCCATGGATCCGAACTCTTCCCCTCGACCAGGGTTTAGAGTTTGAGCCAACCTGGAAGGCCTTCCCAACATTTGGCTTGACCCGGTCGGTATTATCTCAGCGCGGTCGTCGTCTGGAGTGGAGGAAAATAAAAAGATTGATTTCCATCTTCGTCTCACTTCCATATGAGATCGCTGCCTGGGTACCCCTGCTGACCTTCACCCATGCGGAGAGCGAGCAATGGAGCCAGGGCTGTTTATGGAATACTCGTACTCGTTACGCATTAGACCCTTTCCATAAGGTCTATACAGGTCATGACTTGGACTGCTTTGAACGGCGCATAGGTCCGTATCTGCCTACATGTGATGACCTGGGTCTTCCACCTATCTCCGGTCGCTTAGGTTGTTCTTTGGAGGATGCTGGTAAGAGGAGGATATTCGCGGTTGGTAACTATATCAAGCAGCGACTACTAAAACCTGTCCACAAGTGGGCGGCCTCTGTGTTGGCGGCCATTCCTATGGATGGTACGTTCGACCAAAGCGCTCCTTTAAGACGGTTGGTAGGCCGAAGAGATTGCTTATCATATGATCTTAGTGCTGCCACCGATGGGTGGCCGCTTCTGATCATCTTCGAGATGTTTGCATACCTCTTTGATCGGTCTTTTGCCTCCAGTCTTGTTAATTCAGCACTAGCGACAAATGTCTTTCTGCTTCCCTTTGTTAAGCTGAAATGGTCCCAGGTATGCTTTGTTGCGGGGCTTAAGTTAGGCTATTACTCTTCTTGGCAACTTTTCGCATTGACCCACCACCTTGTGGTATGGTCTTGTGCTGAAAAAGGTGTATCCAGGTCGTCAGTTTGAGGACTACGCGGTACTCGGTTCTGATATTCTCATTGCTGATGCAGCTCTAGCCACAGAATACCACTCGGTACTTGGTAGATTGGGCCTTTCTATCTCCTCAACTAAGTCCTTAATCTCCAATACCGGGGCAGTGGAGTTCGCCAAGCGCTTTCTAGTGCGCCGCCTTCAGGTGGACTTATCACCCATCTCAATACGGTGTCTAGCCACCTACTTCCCCCGTGGCTACCTTGCTAAGAATCGTTCGTAACAAGGTTGCTGTAGGGATATAACCGTAGGTAGGATTGAATCCGAGTAAGGCCCAGTTTCAGCAATCAATGGAAGGTTAGGCCCGATTAAGCAATTTCAAGCCCCCCCACAAAGAGCCGTTCGATAGTCAAATAGAGTTGTTTAGGTTTATATAATATAGGGCTTGCTTAAGTTCGCCTTCCTGGTTCTAGTGATGATGGTTCCCCTCCCTCTTTCAGTTCCGAAGCGCTATCCCTTTCGCTTTATCTTTAGGAAGGTTATTGAGTCCAGGGGGCCGGCCGGCCTTCCAGGGCATATACAGAGGGTTGATTCGGGGCAATGACTCAAATCTCGTTCATTTTCATGCGAGGGGGATGTCTTTCATCCGGACAAGCTTTGTATTCCAGCCTTATTCAAATAGGGGGGCGGGAAGCACATGCTTATCGGATAGGAGGACAGAAAGGGGTTAGCGAGAGACTTGCCAATCAGCAGCAGTCTTATTATTGGCCCCGCCTCGGAAGGACGATTTAGAAGATCATAGGTAAATCAGTCGGAGGTGAAGGGTGATCGGAATTCTTTAACTATCGAGTTAGAGATCGGGTTGCAGGGCACGACATATATACCCGCAACTGTGGGTAAGGACGAAGGGAATATCACTATGTATGGTCTTCCGGAGGAGAAGTCCTTGCTTGCTTTCCTTCTTTGGTCGACACTCTATTGCTGCCACTTTCACAGGTGCTGCGGCAATGAGGGCGAGTTTATAGAGATAAGCTGTTTGACAGTACTCCGCTGGATAAGGGAGGGGAGACCTGGCTGATTTGTTCTTATCAGATTCAATGGGTCTGGGGGTTCGGATCGATAGATCCACTTTTGATAACATTGGAATTGCTCCTAGCAAGCGAAGGCTGATCTCTTAACAGGCCTTTGGCTGTTGTACTTTCGAGTTACGAGCCCATTAGAGAAGCTAGCTAAGCTCAACAATCAAAGACATTTCACTCCTTTACCAGATGCTGATCGAGAAGCTAAAGCTAATCACCTTGCCAAATAATTGATTGATAGAGCCGTCGGATTCTACTACCTCTTACCGGTTTACTGATCACATGCTGGTTATCAGAGTAGAACTGGTCCTCATGTTATTGATTCCCCATGGGGCGGATCTTTGAACATCTTTAGGAGTTGAGTAAGAGCCCATCATCTCCTTCTTCAATGAGAGAGGACTCCACCCTACACGCTATGCTTTGTTACGGCACGGCTCGGAATAGCAAGGTATGAAGTAGTTGATGATATCCAAAGTGATAGATTGGTAAAGTGTTCATAGTATGGGTATGGAGGAAGCAGCCGAAGCTAATGCCTAAAAAGTCAATCCTTCTGGTGTGGCTTAGCATTAGGAAGTTCTTCTAGAATGTGCTTTTTTCAAGGCTATCGTTGATCTTGCTCTTAGCCTACTGTTTGAATCAGAGTCAGTCCATTCATTCCAGTCCGTCCTTCCAAGCAAAGAAGCGAAGGAATAGCACGTTTGTGATCTAGTTCCTACCTGATAGCACTCCAAGTGTAGTTGCCAGTGTAGCAGTACTTCCTTTCTTTTCAAGCCTTGCCAGCAGCTACTTTCAGCTAGTGCAGTTGGAGCCCTGCTCGCTTTGTAGCGCATTAATATCCAGACGATCAGGAGTCTTGAAAATGGAAAAAAGGAAGGAAGATGCACAAAATTTAGCCTGCGAGCTCTCCTGTCTTTCACCTGGCTCTTCCCTCTTTCGTGAATGCATAGTGGCTAAGCCTACTTTCTAAGAAAGTCCGGATCGAGCGTAATAAGTGTAACGTGTTTACCAGCAGGACTAACTATTATTTCAAGTCAAGGTGTCTACCAGTCTGACTTAGTTGTATTCATTCTGTCCTAATCAAAAGGATCGACTTCTCTGGGGTGTGACAACTCCTTCTCATGAATAAACTGTCTGCTTAAGACAGTCGAGCGTGATAGGCTTGCAAAGCATAGGCTACGCAGCCTTGTTCACCGGAAAAGCATAAGATCCTTGATTGAAAGGGAGTTTTGTTTAGCAGACAGCTTACTGTTCCGGGAAAGCGAGAGATCTCATTGTCCGAGAAATGCTATCTCCTCTGGCGGGATCAGACTTTCCACAAGATAGCATCCCGTAATAAGAGAAGGTCCCTTAGTCTACCCGAAGGAAAGTCAAGAGATAAAGAATCTGTTTTTGGTACCGGCATGGTTAGAGGATTCGAACTGGCAGGATTGGTTTAGTGTTAGCAATTAGCATAAAGCGGTTATGCGACAGCTTGAAGTAGATAAAACTTCGATTCTAAATCACCGAATCTTGCATCCAACCTCGGTCTTTTTGGCACAAGGGATGCGGTTAGTTGAACCGATTTCAAAGGCTTGATAAAGCTTTGAGCTTTGGCATGACGTAGGCGTGGGAAGGTTAGCAAGGGAAGGAGAAGACGAGGGGATCTTTAGTGCTATGGTCTGGTGGAGACTTGTTGCAAGCGTAAGCTTTGGAATCGAACTCGTGTAAATAGCTTCTATCATTCCTCTCCCTAGCAAGAAAACTCCTGCGCTAACGCGCAACGTGCTACACTGCTCGAGCGAAGCTTTAGGAGTGAAGATTGCTCCGTTTGGTTTTAGTTCGCTTTTTGGCATAGCCTTTTAACTGGATCTGGAATATAAGCAAGGTCCGAACCTGATTCATAGGCGAGCATCCCTTTTTCTGAGACTGGAAAGCTAGACGAAATAAAGAAAAGTGGTGGTATTTTAAGACCCAGTTGAAAGATGGAGGGCGGTACCCCTATTTAGATAGGAGTTTTCAGCGATTCCACCTCTAAAGAGTGAAGCCAGCAGCCTTAGCTGCAATAGATTTGATAAAATATCTTTTAGGCCCAGCCCAAGTTGAAACTAGATTGGTAAGCAAGAGCGTAGGTTCGGTTGAATGGTACAGAAAGAACTCTCTTATAGTGGTATGGGCATACCAGGAAGTGGGTGATCTAATCGCAAAAGAATCTCATCTCCTATTGATGCTGTTATAACGGCTTTAAGCAGTTCTCTATGTGTATCAGTAGAATCAATGCTCGAAGGCTGAGCTCGATTCATCAGCTGCTTTTTTCTCGACAAAGAAACTGTCTCAGAATGGGTGCTTTTTAATAAATTAATCCTGTGGACCTGAGACAGGGTTATATTCTTCAACCAGACAGACATTTCTAAGAGTATCGATCGATCCTTTTTACCTGCGGCCTCCGAGCTTGCTTAGCCGCTCTTCTTCTTAATGGGACTTCTTTCTTTACCAGCTCGATAAGCTTCATGCTAAGAGTTTCCCACGCTAGCTTTTTTATCAACTACAACTGAAAGGAAGAAGTCACTCCCTGAGCGCCAACGCGAATATATTCCTTGCCTTGACTTGCCTTAAGCAATAGGGATTCAATCCAGTCATAGGCCATAGGTTTTCCCAAAGGCTACCGTGTTACGAAGCTCAATACGGACAAAACCAGAAGAAAGAAAGGCACTTAGGGCAGAGTAAATGGTCCCTATAAACTAAAGCCAAGCTAAGCCAATGTCCCTCTTTTCTTTCTCATTAGTGACGGCAGGTTTCTGATGGCACTGTAAGAAGCAAGGAGGGAGATTTATGTGGGAGTTAGGTTAGGATCGACCTCGCACCATTGGCGACGCTATGCCTCGCTCTTCCATCAAGTGAAGAGCTCGCCTCCACTTCACTCTCTTGAGAGCTAGCTGCAGGGGATATTCTCACAGCTAGTAATCAATCATTATATAGTAGAGACAACGCTACCTCCGATTCCCCCGGTGTAACGCCCTTTAGAGGATCCAGTTCAAGCATCATCCCTTGAAGCTTTGAAGACAAAGGCAATCTCGATGAGAAGAAAGGAAATTCTACCCTTTGAAATCCAATAGCAGCTGATTCTGTAACCTAGTCTTTCCCTTTAACCTCTATCCTTGTAATGCCGACTCTGATCCTTCCTGGCCTGGCTATATCATATATCGCCTTCACTCTAGTATGGAATAGAAGGATTTCCGGATACCAGCTCTGCAAGTAAGCTTCTTTGCTGCTATTCTAGTTCGAGTAAAGAAAGAACAAGCAAGTAAGTAAGCTGAAACAGCGAAGGGATACGTGCGCTAGCGGCTCAGCTCTATAGGCGGCTTAAGCTTTGAACCACAAGCCATACAAGACCAGCTTAATTAAGGTAAGGAAAGCAAGCACTAAAAGATAAGCAGCTTTAAGTATTGTATCCTCTTCGTCTTTCTTCTCTAGTGCAGCTAGAGCTCTCTTCTTATCTGTCGGTTATACTTCACTGTCTTTCTTTCGCTCCAGGTACTGTGTGTGGGAAGCAAGCGCTTTTCCGCTATAAAGTAGTCTTCCCTTCCCGTAAAGTCAATTGGTTCTATCGGTTCCCTTTCTTTGGTTTTATCGGCTCCCCTTCACGTACGTAAAGAGTGAATCACTTTCTGGAGCTCTGCCCACTGTGCTAACACTGAAAAAACTTAGCCAAGCCTGCAAGCACGACAATCAAAGCTTCTTTCTGGAACAGCACTAAGATAAATAAGGTAAGGGGGGGGCTTTCGACTTATTTATTTGTTATGAAATGAGATTCCCTCCGGTTCTTTCGATTCTCAAGTATTCCTCCCGTAGTGTGGTTCTCTCGAATCGATTAGTCTTCTTCCTGGTTCGATCCGTTGTGAAATGAGATCCACTTCCCTGGGATCTCCCCCTACAAAATAGTACAACCTTCTCTTAAAGTCAGTGTCTTGGTTGCAGCTCTTAAAGTAAGAACAGGATCTCCGAACCATCGGTTAAGTCAAAGGAATTAGAATCCCCTCTAGTGCTTCACTCGTGAAAGGAACGAAGTAACTCGACTGAAAGGAGAGGAAAGAACGAAGGTAAAGGAAGAACGCAGGTTACCATACTTATTCGTGAAAGTCAGCTCTGGCTTTCGGCTCCTATCTCTTCTGCCGCTTTGATCTCTTGTGCTGTTGCCGGTGTTGATGACAATTCCAACTTGCCCATCTATCAGCTCTGGCGAACATCGATTAGAATTCCTGCCGGCAGCGCTGATTCACATCGGCCATTGGCGACTGCTTTCTTAGTGTGGCATGGATCTTCCCTGTCCACTGGCGGTTTCGTATATAGATATGGAGCCTACACCGTTGGGCCAGAGTAAGTAATAGTAATCTCTCTGTCTAATCACCGAGTCCGCATTCCAATTCGGTCACTGTTCGGATGGTGTTCACCTGACCGTTTACATGCTATTGTAATCGGCATGCTTCTTTATCAATTTAGGTTAGCGATTTGCTCTACTTTAGATCTCTCTTGTAGATGCGCTCTTTTTAGCTGCTATCTTTGATTTGATTAGAAAACTCATGCTAGGGATTACAATGGCCTCTGTATCCGCCTTACCAGCTTATACGAAGGAAGTCACTGAGAGACCAGATTCATCTAGGTTGGCTACTTATTTTGATTTGTTTTTCTGCTTTGGCTCGAAGTGAATGAGGAATGATTGAGCTTATGCCGTAACTTCCGGGGTTAGCTCCGAAGATGTTGAAAAGGGGGCTCTTGGAGCAACCACTGCTACCTGTGCTGCTTTGTTCGTATGGAGATGATAGATCTCCTACCTCGCCTGGAACTAGCCTCTGCAACTTTAGGGTATAAAGCTCCCCTTCCCCAATTTCTTAGTCACTCGGAGAAAGGTAGCGAAGTGAGTTCAGTTTTTATAATTGTTAGTATAGGCCAGCGTCGTATTCGATGAGGACATCTTAGGTCAATCGGCTTAATCCCGAACAGCTGACGAGAGCTCTAAGCCTAGGATAGGACCTTGTGTCCAGGAACCTATTTTACGGAGTCTCAGTAAACCGCGCAAAAGCCCACCCTCTAGCCCTAAAGGCTTTCCCAGATTCATCTAATTTTATTCTCTTTCTTACCTTTTACCTGCAATGAGATTTCCTCCCGCAACGAGGTTTTCACCAAGTGTTGTGTGCGGACCTGACAGTGGTACACGTTAACCATTCATATAGGGAATCGTTAACAAGATGACCAGAAAACGAATTTTAACACTATTTTTTTCGATAGAAAGACCGATAAAAGAAGTCAGGAAAGAAATAACATGTAGCCTTTCCACCTAAAAGAAGTTCTTTTTGGGCACGCTGTCCCCACTGGAATCATCTATCTGACTGAGCTATCCACCAGCATCTTGAATCAATTATTAATATCGTATATCGTCTGTTAATCGAAGTTGTCCCTACGCGACTAGTCATGAAGATGCCTACTGGCAAAGAGTGGGTTCGGTCAGAAAAAAGGGAAAATAGGTCAAATCCGTTTACGTTTATGAGAAGTTCATCTGTAAAGAACATTTTTCCTGGTCTAGGCGAGCTGGAAGCATGCGCCTTTCTAGTTGTCGAGTAGGAAATTGCCCTGCGTGATTCGATGCTAAATTGCTCCTAATGGTCTAGTTGGTGAAACTCTATGTTTTATACTTATACGTTAGGCAAATAGAAAAGGTTGGAAAGGCTCTTGCTAAATAGCAGAAACGTAGTTACCAGCCCAGTGATAGCTGCAGGTTCAACCTCAATGACTGATGAAAGAGAACAACCGACAAAACCCATCTACGTGGAAGTGGCACTCCTTTCTTCTATAGAAGTTATATTCTTTTATCTCAAAAATCAAGGATTGGTGCATTACGATACAGATAGGATTTTGGAGAAAAGAAGTGATGCATAGAAGGGAGAAAGATGCTTTCTCCTTATGCCAGAGATGTAGATGTCACGAAGTGGGACCAGGTCTTTTGACCGGACACAGCTTTACCTTGAATGTAATGATGTACTAAAAAGAAAAAGGGGCTGCCTCGCTTCTCTTCTAGCTTCTAGTGGAGGGTTAAAATTCCTAGTTTTCATTGGCGGATAATCATGACTGAGAAAGAATGTCCCTCTCATTTAGGGATACCTAATCATGTACTTACCTACCTGCCAAAGTAGTAGCTGGTACAGTTCCAAAAGTGGGCTAAATAGCTTAGTCATCGGGCGGAGAAGATGCAACAACAAAATGAAATTAGATTCTTCGAGAAACCGATCAGGATTTCCTTTCTCCATCTAGTCTAGTATAGGTGACCATGGGGAAACAACTAGCTTCACTTCTGGAATGAGATTTCGCCACCCCTATTTTTTAGTAGAGCGGAGGTCCAACCGACAAGCCGGAATGGATGGATTATTATTTAAATACTTTATATATGCATATGCGCAGCTTAGAAAGATGAACCCAATTTGGGCGTAGAGACTTCCCATTCGTGATAACCATACGGCAGATAGTGATAGCTCAGCTTTTGAATTGGAGCAATTGGAAAAAATGAATCAGATCGTTTGCGGCGTGTAATGCTGAACATTGTGTCATGATCAAAGTGACTCGCTTCCGTTCCCGGAACTATTGAGCTATTTGATCGAACCATAAGCGAGTAGAGTAAGCCCGTCCTATCATCTGTATAATCAAACATGAAAAAATACGAATTCCTCCCCAATTCTAGTTTTTTTATTTCCAAGAGCACTAAGACGCATATAACATAAAATCAAACCTGCTCTCGCCTCCCCCCTCAAATCCCCAGGGGAACCCCTACCTCGTGCTTCTCTTTGATCAGGGTATAAGCCGACTCAAAGAGTATGGTACCCCAAGTTCTCAATCTGAGACTTCATCTTTCCGGAGCAGCAGCGTAATGACTAGGTTTGACCCCATTTAATTTAGGTAGAAGCTACTATATTCATCCTGGATACGGACTGCTATTAGCCCCTTATCTATCTAATTTCAAGCGGATTGATTATCCACGAGTTCTTCACTAACCTCAGGTTCTCACGAGCTGCACTACACTACCACTAATCTAATGTTGAGTAAAGACCCGGCCGCCCTGACCTAATAAGCTACTAATTAGTAATCTTTCGATCTCCTCTGCATTCCCTCGCTCGGCCCCAACTAGAAATACAATAGGATATCCCATATACTATACAAACGGAGGGTCGAAGCACTTAAAATCTATGCCTTGCCTTGAGGACTAAAACTTAAAAAGACGGGATGCTTGTTAGCACCTCCGGACGGGAATGGAAGAGAAGCGCTCATGCTACATTTATAAAGATGCAGCTGTTTCAATCTCTGGTAAGAGAGGACCCTTCAAGCGCATTGGTCAGCGAACAGCCCTTGCTTTAATGCCGAACCCTCGCTTTGATGCCTCGATCTCGTAAAAGGCAGATTGTAAAGTTTGATTTACTAGTAATTGCAGGACGAGACCAACTCCTCTGTGACTTTATCCGTCCTGGACTCCACTAAATAAGCCCATCTTGGCAGTTTAATACAGCCGCTGAGCTTCAAGTTTTTCATTTCCCGGAAGCTTTGCGAGATTTTGAATATGACCCCCCAAAAAGGGAGGAGGAACTGGCGGAAACGGGACTGCTAGAAAGCGGCTTGAAAAAGAGGGAAGGACGGGCTCATCGCTAAATGGAGGGACTTTGACTGGCTTTCATAAGATGCCTATAATGGACAAGGACAAAATTACTGGTTCTTTCTTTAGAGCCTACATAGAGGGATGTCCTTTTTTCTCCAACTGAATGCGCTAAAAAAGGACTGGCTTAGGTCTAACATAAGTCCCACGGGGTGGGTGGGTTTAGCGCTATAACTTAGATGGAAATAGATAGGCTTGCTTTAAGACTCCAACAGGCTCCTTTGTACCGCTCGTAACTGGAAAAACGAAGAAAATTGAACTAACCTGCACTCTCTTGCCTTGAATGGACCACTCGTCGCATGGACCGCTCCTGTCCTATAGTATATAAAGGAAGACCTGCCCATTCTCTCGCTCGGCTGGAAAGACATAAAGATATACTTACCAACAAGTCTTTCTTAATTTTCTTTTTTGGGGATAGGAAGCGAGAATTCGCTATTGAAGGCCTTAAGGAAAGGAAGGAGGGTAGGTAAGGATATGAAATCGCTGGAGCAGAAACTAACACTGGCCCTATAAACATATCCTAAATATCCGGAATGCCAATAGGTTCGACTTAATTGAATTCAGCTAAAAGTCCTTAGCTCGCTTTGCTCTCGCAATTTCATACCATCGCTTAGGCTTGCTATTCCCCATCCTCTCGCTTTAGAAAGCCTATAGCTAACGAGCAAGATAAGTCCAGCGCTAAGGAAACAGATAGCAGCAATAGCAGCTCGAGCTACCGGTAATCTTTCTCTCTGAGTTCTTTCTTTCTTATTGAATTTCGGGACCCTACGCCTTGTTCTCCTACTCCTACGGGAAACATTAATCAATCATATTCCGGAGAGGTTCGAAGATGCTCGAGCGAAGCGAGAGGAAAGAAAGGTACCCTAAAAGGGAACGAAGGCAACTAATCATTCTTTCTTATTGAACCCGTAGCTAGACCAATCAATGTTGAAAGAAGCCCTGCAAGCACAGTAGCAGACTCAGCAGAAACCTTACTCTTTACTGCTTTCTCAGGCCTGATAGGGAGAGGGTTGACTCGACCAACGGGAGAGGGCCGGAGACGGGGTAGGGGCTTCAAGCCCTCTCGCTTTGCTCGAGCGACTCCGCACGTTGCGCTAAGGCTATTGACTTTGATTGCTGGGAGAGTAAGGTTTTCAATAGCTTCCGTGTTAGAGGTACGTAGTGTTCTTGTTACTCGACCGATAGCGAGAGGTTACTTGTAGCTCCCCCGATAGGGGGAGGAGCTTATTGAACGAAGTGAGAGGTTACGATAGTAGTGTAGCTCGACCGATAGTTCAAGGGTTGATTAGCTCTCCCCTTCTTATGATTATGAAATCTTACTTGAGGGCTTAGGTTAGGTCTCACACCGGTGGAAAGGAAAAGAAATTGACTTAGACTTTCTCATTGCATTTGCTGGCCGATAGGGATAGCTATAGGAAGGGGAATGGAATGACTTTCTCTCTTCTCTCGTGTCCGTTGCTTCTTTCCCAGCAAGAAAAGGGAATAGCTTTACCTTAGCGACCTAATCAGATCAGGTTCACGAACTCTCCTAATCATTCTTTTTTATTGAACCCTAGGACAGTGAGAAGCAAGAGTTCAGGCAAGAAAGAAAGAAAGAGATAGGGCAATTGGAATTCAATCTTGAATAGGGCGGTGGGAATGGCAGGCAGATGGACTCACTCTCAAAGAAAGAATTGACAAGGAGCGAAGGTATGAAATTGCAGAGGCAGAGCAAGAAAAGAAGAAGAACCAGATACTCAAACCTTTCATAGCTCTGTGAGCAAAGAAGAAAGGTTACAAAGTCTCTCGAGCAAAGCGAGAGGTCTGAAAGCGAATTTCTTACTAAGCTTTAGCTCTTTTGAAGTTGACTTGTAGCAAGCGAATGAGCAAGCAAAGGAAGGAACGTAGGTTCGGAGACGCTCGAGCGTTAGCGAGAGGATGGAAGACTTGTTTATCCTTAGTTTCTTACTAAGATCTGATAACCTTTCATTCTCTCCCTTCCCTGGAACTGAAGGTTTGAAGATCTCGACTGTAAGGAGAGGAAAGGTGAAAGAAATCATATTCTATTCCTGAGAGGAAAGAAAAGAGAGAAAGTCTTCTTCTTCTATTTTCGGCGGTACGATTGATTGAGTGAAGTAGTGACCTTCTATTCTAATAAACAAGCAAGGGCCTTAGAGCCTTCCTCTCCTTTCAGTCTCGCAATTGAATACAAGATAGCTATAAAGGAAAGAAGCCTGAACTCTTAGTTTGCTTCTTTCAGACAGTCATCTAGTCTTTGACTTTGCTTTTTCGGGCATTCATCCCGAGACTCCATTCCCTTCGGGGCGGTGTAAGTCAACCGGAAATCGTATTCTATTGATTGAGTGAAATCTTTCTCCCTAGGGTAAACCGGAACGGAGGAATTCTCTTTATAGCTCGACCGCGTTGGTTTATCAGTAAGAATCTACTGCCTGGAGCGAGTCCATGAAGAAAGACCTTTTACGTTTCGCTCTAGTGACTAATTCATACCTCTCCCGTAGGCCTGAGAAAGCAACTGAAATAATAGAGAAGGGAGATAGACTTAGAGTTGGAGTTGAGTTCATTGACCGGACTGTAACAGCTACAAGACTAAGACTAAGACTGCTGGCTCGGCTTACCTTTATTCAGCAACTGAAATGAATTCGATTCTGCAACTAGCAATTAGATTCCAAATTGGAAATTGGAAATGCGAAGCTTAGGCTTACTACACTCTTCTTTATCTTCTGGCCGGAAGGAAGTGAAATAGCTCTGTGACCAAAAAAGCAAGGGTTTAGATGAAGGGCGCAAACGGTACGAGAAAAGAGTCAACATGTTGACCTAGGGTCTCACTCCATTTCTTCTTGATTGGACCGGTACTTTTCCCATCCTGTGATCAAGCTATCGGGAGAGCGTCTTCCTACCTCTCCCCATCGGGAGAGCTACTACGTAACCTCTCCTCTCCAAGCAACTAAAGAAGCGTACGTTAGCACAGGCTCTATCAAGACCTTATCCTATTCTTCTTTCTCCCCTGATTCTACGGCCGATTTGACTAAAGAAAATCCCATGGGTTGTAGTCAATACTATATATCCAAATATTATTATTCTAATGATAGTTTTAAGGATAAAGAATGTGTATTGAATGAGTTCTTTCAGTCATTTTATAATAAAATATATAATAATAATTCTATCCGTAATAGTGAATCTAAATCTAATATAGCTAAATATCAAGATAAAGTCTTTGAAGTCTTGCATGAATATAAGGAAAAGTCTAAATTGAGTACTAATGAATTAGTCGAACTCCAAGGTAAAATTGAGTCTTTCACAACTCAATTCGATGATCTTAAAAACTTCTATCAGCTAGCTCCTGACTTAGTGACTAAATTGATTAGTAAAGATAAGGAGAGTGCTTTGGATTTTTTACGAAAGAATGATCTATCTGATCATGATAAGGATTTGTTGCGGTATTTTGATCATCATACTTTAGAGGCAATCATGGTTTACGTCCTTGGTTCTGTTTTCCACTGTATTAAGGATAGCCCAGCTGTTCGCGTATCAACACTGGTAGATAATCTTTATAAGTATGTGGTTAGCCATGCCAAAATGATGAAAGATATAAAAGAGTCCAGTACTATTATAAAACCGGAATTACTACAATCCCTGAAAGGTGGATTAACTAACGAAAGAAAGATAGAACCAGATAAATTCTTAAAAGAACTTAAACTTTTCCTTTTAGAATTGCTCATTCAGTCTATTCCATTCCTAATTTTGGGGTAACCCTTTTTTTATTTGGGTTTCCCGTAATCTGTTTCAATGATAATCCATGGGAAGGGGATTTTCAGAGCAGTTCGGAGGGAGAACCCGACGCTGGCATCGGCGCACAGGAATCCATTGGAGCTCATCCTCCAGGAGAAGGCGCGTCAGCCGAGCCTTCCAACAACCGGAAAAGAGAAGCAGATCCGGGGGACGAGGCCGAGCCTTCTTCGGTAAGGCGACGCGGGGATTCGGTGAACGCTCCCGGAGCGGGAGATCTTGTAGGACCTCAATCATCGGACCTAATATCAAACGAGGATTTGGAGTCTTATTTGAATGAGTTGCCTCCCGAGGCCCTTTCTGAATGGGTCACGTCACGGCAAAGTGCCATCGCGGACCTCATCAATCAATTACGTCAAGAGGAGGGCATGCGACGATTAGCGCCTTACAGGGGCCAAGGGGTGATCCAGTATTTGGAGACCACCTTTGGAACTTATTCTTTGGATCGGATCTTATGCGATATCCAGGAGAGGGGGCTCCAAAGCCACTACTATAAAATCTCTAAAATGGATGGGGCTCTACCACGTGAGGCCGATCTAAAAAGAGAGGATCAGGGTAGGTAAAAATTAGCTCCAATGTAGTCTTATATTAATGCATGATCAAAGCCGATGATCGTAAGTTATGTCCTCCATCACGATGTCGAATGAAACTATCCATGGAATCCTTAATCTAATTCACCATTTCGAACTTTATACAGAAGGTTTTTCCGTACCAGCTT
>JAIUCV010002590.1:0-44401 GCA_026724425.1 Erythrophleum ivorense | reverse complement strand
TGGTTTAGAATTATATGCTGACATGGAAAACAATATTTGAGTTTACTTAATCATCTACAGAAATGTTTTGAGTAGTTAACAATCATGTTAAATGGTACTGAGAGAGTTATGATGAACCTTCCCATATAAGCAAATAGAAATTCCATATCACTTCACACACTGACCCAAAAATATGCATAATATATACAATGTTCAAGCAGAAAGAGTTATATCATACCACAATAAAAAAAGGAAAAAAAAAGAGGTCAAGGATACAATTAATTCCTTGACATGGACTAAGAAATTATCTTAGCTAAACTAAGCAGACTAATTTTTACTTGTATTTTTTTTAAATAATAGATAATGAGACAGGTAATTTTAACATTATTGATTATGATCGATGCTAATAACATATGCAAAACTCCTTTCAACCTCAGAGTGATAATCTACCAAACTTACAACATTTATGTTTAACAAAAGAATCCGCGTCAAAACAAAACATAAGAAGAGAGTAAGTGAGCCCCATGTTAGCGCCATTAGCTAAATAAGAAAATTAGTACTTAAGGAACACTAGCAAAAATATTATAAAATTGTATATTAACTTTATAAATATCAATATCATTCTCATATCATTAATTCATATTACTATTTTTATTGATTTTGAATTATATCCTATTGACTTCCAATATCCTATTGAACTGCAACATTGGTAGATAATGTTTTGGTTTGTGCCTTAAAACACTAAACCAAAAAGGAAAGAAAAAAAAAAAGCTGGTTTTGATGTCTATATGGTTTGGCTATGACAAAGAGTAATGATTTTCGGTTACCTTTCTGCCTATTAGCGTGGTTTGTTTTTGTAGCTATATTAGGTGACATTCTTTAATTGGTTTATATAGCTAGCAAATTCTTATTTTTTTCACTATTATAAAAGCTAGGACACTTGACTTTCTTTTTGTAACAGAATAATGAATATATATATATATGTATGTATGTATATGTTTTTGGTGTTGTGTTCATGCAATGCACTAAATCTAGCATCTTGTTCTCTTTAAATTTTTTCATCTCTTCTCAAGTTTTCCATCTTTTTTGACTTTTGTCTCTATTTTTTTTAACTCTTCCCTAACTCAATTGAATTTTTGCCTTTACCCTCTTTAGCTCTTTCTTCATCTCAATTAAATTTTAGCATTCTCTAAATCTTATCTTGGTATCAAAGCCAGGTCAGTTAATGCCATGGAATTACCTTCATTTGCCTCTAACTCTACTGCTAGCAATTCACTCACATGCTCATAGGGCTTTCGCTCTCTTATCTCCAACAAGAATCTCTCCCTGAGCTCTTCAATTAGCCAAGGTTGCTCTGTCAAGTTAAACAGAAGCAACTACCTTTTGTGGTAATTGATTACCTTGTCTATTATCTAGAGGAACCAGATGGATGGACATATTCTTGGCACAAAACTTTGCCCACCTGAATTTCTCTATGAAATAGCAAAGAAGAAATTAAATCCAATGTATGAAGAGTGGGTAGCCAATGATTCTCTCTTACTTGGCTAGCTTTACTATTCGGTGACTATCAATATTGCATCTCAAATGCTAAACTACACCACTTCTTGAGAACTATGGCAAGCAATGAATGCCTTCTTTGGAGCCCATCACGAGCTAGAATAAAGCTTTATAAAAGTGAGCTACAACGTACAACAAAAGGCACTCTAAAGATGGAGGACTACTTAAACATATTGAAGTCTATTGTAGATAATCTTGCATTCACTGGGAGTCCACTACCTCTACCAAATCTCATTACTCAAGCCCTTGTTGGCTTGGATACTGAGTATAATCCAATTGTGGTTCAATCATTTGACGAAGAATATTTAACTAGGTTGGATCTTCAAGTAACCTTACTTACCTACTAGAGTAAATTAGAACAATTGAATAATCTTAACAATTTGAGCCTTATTCAGTTCTTTGCCAATATTACTAAAACTTATTATCAATCAATGAACCTTAATCATTATTGTTGAAGTTGGAAAGGATCAGGCACCAGAGGTTTTAAAGGAAGTAAAGGTCGAGGAAGGCATGGAAGAAATAGTAACAAACCTCTATATCAAGTTTGTGGAAAGGTTAGGGAAACTACGATGAGATGTTGTTATTAGTTTGATAGAAGTTACCCCAATAATTCATCTGAAGCACCCTCCTTAGAATCCAATTCTACTAATGCCTACCTAGATTTCTTAACTTCTATGATTGATCCTTCCTAGTATGTTGATAATGGAGCTAGTAGTCATATTGCTAATGCAACTCATCTTAATACATCCACTAGTACCTCTGGTAAGGGAAAAATTATTGTAAGAAATGGTGCTAAAATATATGTTCTCAATACTACTAGCTCTACTTTATCTTGCAATTCAAGAAAATTACTTCATGTTAATGACATTTTACATCTCTTCACTTAGCCAAAAATATTTTGTGTTTCAAAACTCATTGCTAATAATATGTTTCTTGAATTTCATCTCCAAAATTGTTTTGTAAAAAGGGATTTCACAAGAATTGTATTACTGCAAGGGAAACTAGATGAAGGACTCTATAAATTGGACCTTGCGTCTCCTTTAAATAGTCTCTCCTCACCAAATACTAGTTCTAACTTCTTTTATTTTTCTACTCTTTACCAAATTTGGCATTAGGAGGTTAAGCCATCCATCTAATTCTATTCTGTCAAAAACTTTAAAAGAATGTAATGTCAAGTTAAATTTAAATGAGAAAAGTGATTTCTATGAAGTTTGTCAATATGACAAATTTTATTCCCTTCCTTTCAAAACTTCTCATTCTCATGCTAGTTACCTCTTGAACTTATGCATATTGATTTGTATGATCCATCTCCCATTACCTTAATTTCTAGACATAAATACTACATGCATTTTCTTGATGACTTTAGTAATTTCACTTGGATCTATCCATTTAAAACAAAGGCAGAAGCACACAATGCTTTTATCCATTTCAAAAATTTAGTTGAAATTCAATTTGCTCGAAAAATCAAAACATTGCAAATTGATTAGGGTGGAGAATTTAGGAGTTTTGCCTTTATTATTCACACTGTTGGCATTACCTTTAGACACCCTTGCCCTCACACCTCAACTAAGTATGGAGGAGCTGAAAGGAAACACCATCATATAGTTGAACTTAGCCTAACCTTCTTTGCCCAAGCTAAGATGCCTCTTTTCTATTGGTGGGTAAATCATTTACCCACTGAAGTGTTACAATGCCACTATATATTTTTATAAACTTAATAAATCAAAACTGTTTTATACCTTTCTTAAGCCTTTTGGGTGTGCTTATTATCGCTATCTAAAACCTTATAATAAACATAAGTTGCAATTTCACTCAATATGTTTTCATTAGCTATAGTGGCTCTCACAAAAGGTGTAAATGCATAAGCCCAACTAGTGGAGAGTATATATCTCAACATATTGTCTTTAATGAGAATAATTTTCCTTTCTCTTCTAGTTTTCTCAATACTAAAGTCTCTCCTCACCCATAGTTTGTTGTTACCCCAATTCCTCCTTTGACCACCATTGTTGCAGGTTATGATACTTTATCATGAACATCCTATGATTTCTTTCAAGATATTTCCCATATAGAAACATCAAGTCTTCACAATTTTGATCAAGGTTAGTCCATAAATGGGTCTAGTTCAGCTAAATCTTTTAAGCATGTCAACTCTATAGTAGAGCAATCACTCTCAAAAGCAACTTGAATGATTTAACTAAATAATTAAATGAAAACCATTCTTAGTCTAATAACATTACCCCTCTTGCAACTCCATGGCATCCCATGGTCACTAGAAGTCAAAGGGGCATTATAATACCCAAGTTATCTTATGTTGGTCTTGCTAACCATTAACTAAATATTAAAGTAGAACTAACTTCAATAGCAACTGCTCTTATTATTCTTCTTTGGAAAGAAGCCATCATAGCATAATGTAATACCCTCATAAGAAATAATACATGGACCTTGGTTCCCAATGATGCTACACATAACTTAGTTGACTACAAATGGGTTTTTAAAACCAAGTTTCATGCATATGGAACTATTTAAAAGTATAAAGTTCAATTAGTAGCCAAGGGTTTTCAACAAAATCTTGGTATTGATTTTGGAAAGACCTTTGGTCCAATAATTAAGGCCTCCACCATCAGAATTATCCTTACTCTTATTGTTTCTCTTAAGTGGGAAGTGAGGCAATTGCATATTACAATGTCTTTCTTAATAGATAATAGAAAGAAAAGGTTTCCATGCAACAACCTCTTAGTTTAAGGGCCCATATAAGCCTATCTATGTTTGCAAGTTGTCCAAGGCTATTTATGTTTTAAAGTAGGCACCTAAGACTTGGTTTGAGAGGCTTTATACTATTCCAATCAATTAGAACTTTGTCATTTCTAAGAGAGACAATTCTCTATTTTCAAATATCAATCCCAAGTTATCATCATTTTGATTTATGTAGATCATGTTTTAGTGACTAGAAACAACAAAAAAGGGCTGAATCATTTTGTTCACAGGCTTAACAATACCTTCTCCCTCAAGGATCTAGGTCCATTACACTACTTCTTAGGAATTGAAGTATACCATGATGCTACTAGTATTTACTTGAATCAAGGGAAATATATGTTAGATCTTCTTTAAAAGGTCAATATGATCAATGCCTCCCTTTATCCTACACCTATAGTCACTGGTAAAACTTTTTTTACCCTTGAAGGTACAAAAATAAGTAATCCTTCACAATAAAAGAGTGCCATAGGAGCCTTATAGTACCTTCTAAATACATGACCTCACTTGTTATATGATGTCAATAAACCGAGTCAATTCCTTAGTAGTCTAAGAATTCGTTGCTAGTAAGCATTGAAGAGGGCACTTAGATATTTGAAAGGCACTATCTCTTTCAGTATTCATATTAAACCATCTAATCACTTGATGCTTAATGCAGGGTTTTTTAATGTTAATTGAGCCTATTATCATGATGATAGAAAACCTATTGGATGTCACTATGTCTTTTTTGGAAATACACTAGTGGCTTGTTCCTCTAAGAAGCAGAAAATTATTGCTCGCTCTAATACAAAATCTAAATATTGGGCTCTTGCACTTTTAGCTATTGAAGTTGTATAGATTAAGTCTTTGCTCAAGGAGATTGGTTTTAGTCTCTCAAAAACTCCAATACTATGGTATGACAATTTAAGCACTAATTCTTTATCTACAAACCCAATTTATCATGCAAGGATTAAACACATTAAAGTGAACATTCATGATCTTTGAGATATAGTTCTTGCTCATCATGTCTCCATCTAGTATGTTTCCCTCCTCTAATCAACTTGCTAATTGTCTAATCAAGCCTCTTTCACACTCAAGGTTTAGTTGTCTCTGAGATAAACTCAAGATGTGTTTCACATCCACTTGTTTGAAGGGGCATGATAAGGAATAATGATTTTCTATTGTATTTCTGCTTATTAGTGTGATTAGTTTTTTGTAACTATATTAGGTGGTATTCTTTGATTGGTTTGTATAGTTGGAAAATTCCTTACTTTTTCACTGTTATAACCAATGTTTTTAAAACTGAACCGGTCATTAAACCGATAAAAGCAGTAGTTCACGGTTCAATGGTTTAACCATGGTTGAACCGATAATAATTAAATATATATTTTAAATATTATATATTAAAATTTTTATTAAAAAATAAATTTTAATAAATTTTAAATACTTAATTACAAATTTTATGTTTTTTAAAATATTTGAAAATTTATTTTTATTTGAAAAATAAAAATTACTCATGATTAAAATTTAAGAATATTTAATTTTGAATTTTTAGATTCTCAAATTATATTAAGATTCCACTTTTCTTTAAAAGATAAAGGGTTTAAAAATCATAAATTAAAAAAAATAATTTATCAAATGAAAAAAATTTAACCAAATTAAAAATATAGTTATAAATAATATATATTAGTTTAAATGTTTTTATATATTATACATATATGATATATATAATTATATTATATTATTTCAATGAAAATGTTTATATATATTAAAAAATGTATAATATTATTGAAGAAGATTTGTAGCTCAGATGGTAGAAATGCTTAATATTTGATGAAGAGTCGTAGGTTCAAATCTTGAGTATAATTTTTGCAAAACAATTTTTTAAACTAGTTCAACCACTAAATTGACTAATTTTTTTAGTTTTTACCAGTTCTTGACTGATTCTATCGATTTTTGACCGGTTCTTATACTCACCAATTTTTAAAATTGACCAAACCAAGTTAGGGACCTATTCCCGGTCGAACAGGTCCATCCGGTCTAATTTTCTAAACAATGATTATAACAACTAGGACAACTAGCTTCCTTTTTGTAACAAGATAATATATATATATATATATATATATACATGCTTTTAGCATTGTATTCATATAATGTACTAAGTCTGTGTCTTATTTTCTTTAAGTTTTTTTATTTCTTTTTAAGTTTTTTGTTTCTCTTCAGCTTTTGTCATTATTTTCTTTAACCCTTCCTCGTCTCAATTGAACTTTTACCTTTATTCTTTTTAATTCTTTCTTCGTCTCAACTGAATTTTAACATTTTCTAAATCTTATTTTTAGGAAATGGGCATGGGTCGTGGATAAATTTCATCCTAGAGTTTTGTTGGATGCAATTAGACATGCTTTAGTGTTTATTCTTCAACAACAACTTACGCTGCATCTGCAGGAATGTCCGTGGTGTGCTTTTGTTTTTATGAAGTCACGCTATCAGTTTTTGTGTTTATTTACAACATTGCTATTAGACGTGCAGTTTCTTTGTGAAGGCATTCGACCCTCAACTATGCATTTTGTCTCCATACAGTTCTACTAATTCCAGAAGATTTACAATCTTCACTTAAGCAACAGAGCAATATTGAAACTGGATTCTATAGTATAAGCTCATATAACGCTTGTGTATAGCGTTGGTTTATATATATATATATATATATATATATATTGAGCACCATAAAATGCAGATTCTTTTGATGTCCCACTCAGCATTTTCCTCATCCTCCCTCTCAAGTTGGCAACTTGCATCCACTCGCAATTGGCCTACAAGAAAAAATGCGCCAAGGCGCTTTTGATGAGACTCTTATCGTGTGGTTAGTGCTCTTCACATGCACGCACACCTTACTAGTCTTCAACAACGTGTGGTCACGATTCAAAGCCATGTCACAATCAATTGATGTCAATGGATCAATCAAATTCTTTCACCATTGGATATTCATTCCAGGATAAAAAGGGTTTCATATGTCGGACCATATCTACCGCTTTCAAGTCCACACAGCTTTCCCAGGAAAACTACTGTTCCACACCTCTTTTTAAAAAAGATGCTTTTCTGTTGCCCCCACTAATATTTTTCGCACCCCAAAAACAAAAAGTGTACTCCCTTAATAATAGTTTATTTATACTGTACATCACCATGCCGCTGCATCAATACTAAATATGAAAACCGATGCTAAAGAAAAGGAAAAAGAAACTAATACTTCAAAGCCAGAAGATGTGCTGCGCCAGTTCTAATTCCTCTAGTATTAAAAATTCAAGCTGGTGATTAATTATTTTCCGAAAAATCTCTTAGCATTTAGTTTTTTTTTTCTTTTTTTAATGGAACTCTACTCGCTTCTTGATAAATTTCGCCTCTATGTTGATTTGGCCGAAGTGAAAGATAAGTCAGAAATTTGGCGGATATAAAAGTCAAATTGAAAAGAGATCTTAGACATATCACCGATACTTATACCCTAACTAGAAGTATCAATGTAAGATGTTGTTGTTTTGTTTGGAAAAAAAAACAGAAAATAGAGGATGTTCAGGAACTCAAAAGAATTTCTCAACATAGCCACTTAGCTCACATGCATATATTAACTACAATAAAGGTTTTATCTTCAAAAGTAATCAGTAAAGCTTAAAAACATTCGACTACAAAATGTAAAATAAAAGTATGAGCTGATGATCTCTATTATATGTACCCTTTATATGAACTAGTCGGCGTTAAGGCCTAAAGGGGAGGTTATTAATTATTTCTGAGTAACCAAAACATTAATCTAGACACATGGCACAATCCCATCCATGATCCATCAGGTAGTCCCTGTTAGTGGATTTGTCACCTAGCAAATCCATACCGATGCGTTCCAATCTGGAACTCAGCAACCAAACATGGAGACGTTGATAGTATGAGTATCAATGAACAGACAACCCAACAGGCAACAGTATTTACATTATTTTATTGGGCTCAACAACAATAATACTCGTAAATGCTATTTGCTAATTGCCAGCTCTAACAAAGAAAAGATGCTGGAAAAAACCTTGCATGAACTGTAATGCCTTAATAAAGGCACACATAGATTATCCTTCCAACACTGAACGACACATCGATATCATAAAAGCAACCACACCCTGTAAGATCCATGGAAGCCTATGATTGTGAACGGACGGTGAAGATGGTACAGAATAATTGAAGTGGTTCTTTCCTTTTGGGAAATAAAAAACACTTTTTAACCTGAAGTTAGAAATGGAAGGAACATGCCCCATTTGGTGTCCTTTCCAATTTTTTTTAAGCTTCCCTAGAAACTCTCCTCTGCTTTACTTTTAAACCCCTAAAAAAACAATTCTTGTACATACATTCTAGTTCAAATTTAATCCATACATATAACGCCTATATATAAATTAAATATAAAGTATTGCTTATATATACATACAATGTACACAAAAATTTTCGAACCTCACTCCTAACTGCAGGACATTCTCTATACTCTTCAATGCATAGAAAGATTCTCCGTCTATGATATCCCCCACATGCGACACTGACACAACTATAATTGCCATCTCCGTTTTTCTATTTACATCGTTATTGCATAGGGTTCTAAATGGCATACATAGTATTATTTTTGCATTAAAAAGAAGTATAGTGACATTATTCTTAATGCATATGAGTACTGAATCTAAAACTCACTAACTTACTTTTACTGTTCTTTCATAGTAATATTATTTTAATAAAAAGGTTTGTTCTCGCAATGATTCCTTATCAGTAAGTATTTAACTTTAACCCTTGGAGTTGCGTTCAGATAGAAGGAAGAAAAGGTCCAAATTGAAAGGAAAATTAAGTATTGATTCTACTGATTGCAAGTCTGCATTACACTTCGTAGGAGGAAAACGAGGCTCTCAATCTTATCAATGGTTATTATCTCTCTAGTATCTCTGCTATCTTGTTGAAGAAGAAGAGAAAAGAATGAGATCAGGCATTCGTAAACGAATAATGCGTTTAGAAAAGAAGAAAACAATGGTAGAATTATATTGGCAACAAAATCAAGAAGCAAATCATATTCACAGAATGGTTGAAAATACAACGGCATCCACAAGTCAACATTTCCTGTTCACGTGCGCTGACCGAAATGCCACTAACCTTTCTAATAACAATTTTCAACGTTCCATTTTACAAATGCATCTCAGTCAATCCAGTAAAGAAAAGGATATGTTGATGACTACAGTTCGCGGTAAAAACACGACCCAAAAAAAAAAGGAAATAAAAAAAAAGGCCTGCGCGGACAAAGAGACAAATAAAACCTCGTGAATTCTTTTGATTGTAATTTATTTGATTTTTGAACTGTGACTACTTACCATCACCGTGACGGGTCTTCCCTTCGGTGACGGACGCCAGCTTCTGTAGATTGAGCTTCACAACGGTATCGGCAAAGAGACGCGCGTCCTCCTGCGTGTTACCCTCTGGTACATCCACTATGTACGATTCCAGAACAACAGTCCAGATCTTCCCGTCACCCTCGAATCCGTGCACCGTCGTCACCGACCGGTAATTCCTCAGCCGGTGCTCCCCTCCAATGATACTAAAACCGGTTACGTGTCGGTCATCGTCCAGTATGTCGAGCCTCTCCGTACTGGTTTCTGCCGGTAAACCCGATATGACATTCACGTCCCTAGTGCAACCAACTGTCATTTTAAACCCCCCTTTGAGCACGCAGCTCTTGATGAAGTGCTTATAGGTCTGAGGCTTGTCGAAACGCCGCACCAACGACCACACCGTCTCCGGTGGCGCCTGGATTCGCTGCGCCAGCAACGAAGAGCATTGGTCCGGCCCCACCATGTAGATGTGGTGCTCCGTCACGAACCGCTTCAGCCCTTCGAACTCGTCGTTGGTCAACCCGGATGGAGCAGTGAGGTGGTGTCGGGTCGGGTGCTTTCCCTCGGATTCCTGCTCAGACGCGGAGCTCTCGCCTCTCTCCATTGTTTACAGGGAGACAAAGAAGCGATATGCGTTATATGGAGAGGAGATTTGGAGGGACGGAGAGGGGTAATTTTGGAAATAAAGTATGTACTGTTTATTTATTTGTGTATTTTTAAATTAAGATTTGGGAATATGAAAGTTGTCAACAGTCGAGTGTCAACTCGGCTAAGCTGATTCAAGCCGAGCCAACTCTAGTTGATTTTACTCACCTTTTTATTATTAATTATTAATTATTAATACGATAATGGATTATTCAAAAGTCCACCAAATGGTTTAAGTATTCAATGTAGAATGTGCCTGTAATAAGCTTTTGTGAAAGAGAAAAATTTTTAAAGATGTATCATTAGTTGGTGATGTCATTACAATTTTAGATAAAGATTTCACATTTTATTATAAACAATAGTCAATAATTAGAATATTTCTAATAATCTAAAGATAGTGATCTCGTCACTTCTTCGTTCTTATACTAAAGGTTATCGCAAGCCATATTCAAATAGATGCACTTTTATGATCGTTTGGTAAGAGATTTAACTTTAGTTGATGTACAAAATAATTTAAAGACATTTTTATTGTATAATAAAAAAATATATTCAAATACAAATACCAAATTTTATGCATAAGGAAGAATAATATTTAATCAGTAAATTAACAATGATAAAATATCTCAGTTTAATTTCTCAAAAATTTTTCTCAATCAAAATGATTCCTCTACTAAACAAACTTACAACCTTTAACAAATCTGTTGATATGGCGTAATGAGACCTACATGGCGGTTAACTCATAACCTGAATTTTTTTATGTGTCATTTTAATTTCTTTTAAAGCAATATTATTCTAACAATTACTTAACTTTGTGAAATTTATCCAAACAATGTCATTTAGAGGGAAAATACCAATTAGACGAGTCTAAATCAGTCATGTGAGTGACTTATTTATGCCACATCAATAATTTTTTTAGGTTGAGTGTGAGTTTATCTTATGGAAAGATTATTTTAATTGAAGAACAATTTTTAAGAGTTTATTTTTAAGAACCAAATTTAAAAGAGAGCAATCTTTCCGTAAATCAAGAGCCGTGACTAAATTGTGTTATATTAACTTGATTAGTTGTATATTACCCATTCACTCAAGTATCATTAGCCGCATATTACCCATCCAAATTGTGACATATTTTAGCTTGATTCAATGAATTGAGACACGTGACCAAAAAAATAGGAAAACTCATTTTCGGTCAACTATTTAAGAAAGAGTATTTATAAGTTACGTCTTTTTTAATAATTATAGCAATTATTTGATTAAGAATAAATCAACTAATGTATATAAGTTCATATTTCATATATGATAATAACATTGACGATTAGGTTTCTTTAAAAAAAATCATATATTTCACTTGCATCCAAAAATTAAATAGGGAGAATTATAATAAAGGACCAAAAAATGAAAAAATTTATTTTTAAAAATCTATTACTACTTGTTTTAGGGTGATTACTACTAAATTTAGTAACAATAAGTTGAACCTAGTGATAAAGGTCTTTAAAAATAATTTTTTTTTACTTCTTAGTCCTTAAACATAATTTTCCCAATTAAATACTTGCAGTGTCATGCAATCTTGCAAATATCTCATAATCTAAACTTTATTGAAGGGTAAGTAAAAAAGATTTTAAAAAAAAAAAACTTCTACCTAGTCAATGATTAATGACTGTATTTTAAATTACTTGAAAACAATTCATGTTGAGAACCAAAGCCTTCATTTCCTTTAGTCCCACACCTTATCACTAAGCCTTCTATATTGTTGTTCTCAATATGAAAAGGCTGTTAGTATAAAAAAGCTATCATGTTAGAACAATCATTATGATTATATGAAATTAAGATACCAAATTTGACTTACCTATAAAAAATATGGTGACAAATTTGAGAATACTTTGTTGATTCTGAATCCTTAAAGGTTTGAAGAGATTAAGGCTTTCTCTATAATTCACACTCCCTATTACAACTTATAATGAGATAAGTTATAGAGTTAGAATTTAACATGAATACAAAGAGTACCTAGCCAAGCTTAAATAAAGCTAGTACCCACCCATTATAGACATATAGGTTAGGACCCATACTATTATCCACACTAATTAGTTATAGATATCCAACCTAAAATAATAGAATCACAAATTTAGTATGTGGGCCCAAACACATCCTAATGGAATATAAATTAGACCATTTTTATTTAAAACAAAATTAACAATTAATTGTAACCCACAATAATTCTAATATTCTCCCACTTTGGCAAAATCAATTTTCTATTTTAAAAACTTTTATTTTGAAAATAACTCTTGTGTTAATGACTAATTTTACAATGTGGCCACATTTTTAAAATACATGATCCAAGATGCAATATCTAAGTATAACTTCGTCCAACTAAAGTCATATAACATTGAATCATGGTAGTTATAATATCTCTTATTGATACGAAACCTTTCATAGTTAGAAATGTCACTAACTCCGTCGACTAATCGTTAATATGGAGTGCAATAAAAAAATAGTATTGCCAGTGTGATCAAATAGCCAAATTACTATTTTCTTTGTCAATCCTCGCAATTTCTTTCAAATGCCTTAAAGTTAGAGAAATTATATGGTTTGTCAAAAAACCATCATACCTCAACTACAATATAGTATCAACCATAAGCACAATGGTCCTAATGACATCGAGTTTAAAATTTTGCAATTGATGCATATGTGCAAAAATATATAATACCAAACATTCAATGCATTATCAATTGGCTAAATACAAATCATGTAAACATCAAAAGTATCTAAAGAAAATATTCAACATAATAAGAAAATAATATAAATCTCAAACTTTCACTAACCAAACATATCAAAAAGACTTACAATGTCCATGTTCTCAACATATTTTTTAAACACAACAGGCCTAAATCCTTTAGGTAAGAAATCAGCTAACATAGAATCTGTGTCAATATATTCAACAACTATTTCATTGTTATTTGCTAGATCTCTTACGGTTAAATATTTCAATTCTAGATGCTTAGAACCACTAATAGTTTTATTATCTTTAGTGTAAAACACAACAGCACCATTGTCACAGTAAATCCTTAGTAATTGCACAACAAAATCCATAATACAAAACCTTGTCATCAAATTTTTAATGACTTTTTCTAATTATTTTTCTACCTCAATTTTAAACATTTTTTATTTTTTAAGAATATCATTTTTTTAATCAAATAAAGATAGCCAAATCAAGAAAAGTCATTAATGAAAGTGATAAAGAACTTATGACTCCAAATACTATGAGAAAGGTATCCACTAATGTCTATATAAATAATTTTTAAAAAATTTGAATTTCTAGTCATACCTTTCTTTTTACTTTTAGTAAACTTTCCTCTAATACAATCTACATAAGCCCCTAAATCATCAAACTTTAAGGAAGGTAAAATATCACTTTTAAATAATCTTTCAACTCTTCCCTAAAGATATGACCAAAGCACTTGTGCCACAATAAAAAGATTTATTTGACAACAACATTTTGTATATTTAAAGATGAAAAAATATTGTTAAAAACTAAAGATAATTTATATAAACTATCCATTAAGTATTCATAACCAACAATTTGAGAGTTTATCATTAAATTTATTTTTCTATTGCCAAAAGTAAAATAAAAACTAAATTTATCTAAACAAAAAATTGAAACCAAATTTCTCTTAAAAGAAAGTACATAAAAAATGTCTTTTAAAATAATTTTATATCTGATTGCTAAAACTAAATTGACATCTCCCACTAATTCCATCACTCTTTCAAGATCATTTCTTATCCTCACCTTTAGATTTGGTTTCCTCAAGTGTTTGAACTCCTATAAAGACGCAGCAATATAGATTGTAGAATCACTATCAAGCCACTAAGAATTAATAGGGATATCAACTAAATTAAACTTATAACAAATAAAGATTAAAGGATTACCTCCAGATTTCTACTTATTCTCTAGCCAAACTTTGAATTTTGCGCAATCATTCTTCTTATGCCCTTTTCCCTTACACCAAAAATACTATACATTTTTTTTAATAGAAGTTGGTTTAGGACCTCTTACATTATGGTGCTGACCACTACCTGATTTCCTTGAACTTTAATTCTTATGAGGAGTATTAAATAATTTTTCTTATGTTTCCAATTACCCTTTGATGTGAAATCAATGGGTGGCCCAATCTTAACGACGTAGGTTGATGGATAAATGATTATTCGAGACTTGATGGAAGCAAATAGCCAACCAATATTATAAGAACGTTGACCTGCTACTTAGACAACATGCCCAACCATGAATACAATGAACTAACCCACATAACAACGCACTTGGGTTGAAGTACGAATTGGAGGCTTTTGCAAACTTAAATCACCAACCTAAGGATAAATTGACAAGATAAGGGTTTCACAAGAGCAAAGAAAATATAATATTCTCACAATTAAAGAAACACTCAAAATAATTCTATTATTTCTAATCTGATTCAAATGGAGGCAGAATACATATATTTATAATGTAACTCAAACTTATCTATTGGAGGAAAAGTAGGAAACTAATTACATAATCCTAACTGAAATACCTAAAAATTAGGAATATAAAATCAAAGCTTTTAAAATACAGAAAAGGAAAGATAATCTATCTAATTAATTCTAATTTTTGTCTAAATACATAAAGTTTCTAGAAGTTAACATATTAAACCCATAATATCATTATTTAAGCCCAAATGAGTCAATCTATGTATGACCCTTGATCCAAACTCTTTAATTTACAACATTATAATCCAAATTAGCTCTAATAGCTCCATCTTTAGCCTAAATAATGTTGAGAACATTTTGATTAATACTTGAATTAGATTTATCAAAACGCTACTTGGTCCAAATCTCTTAAACAAGTCAACTTAATACTTTTTTAAGTTTTTTAGCCTTCGCTCTTGTAATAGATCCAATTAAAAGATGCAAATGATCATTTAAAAATTTTGAATTAGCATCTTCATGAATCTGGTTCATATCATCCTCCCCCCTCTTGAAAAGGAGTCATTCTCAACCCTTCAAAATCTACACCAAAATAAGGAGAAAAGTCAGAAACATTGAAAGTAGCACTTTCGCTATACTCACCTAGTAAATCAATCTTGTAAGTATTATCATTGATTTTCTCTAATACTCGGAAAGGTCCATCTCCTCGAGGTATAAGCTTGGACTTTCTTTTATTAGGAAATCTCTCTTTTCTAAGGTGCAACTAAACTAAGTCCCCTAGTTCAAATATTATCTTCATTCGTCCCTTATTAGTACAATTTACATATTGTTGAATCATCATTTCAATGTTTTGCTTAGCCTTTTCATGGATTTCCCTAACAAACTCAGCACACTTCTTCCCATCCATGTTGACTTTTTCCTGCAAAGGCAAAGGAGTTAATCAATGGGTATAAGAGAATTAAAACCATATACAATCTTAAATGATAAATATTTAGTAGTAGAATGAATGGCCCTGTTGTAAACAAAATCGATGTGCGGTAGACACTCCTCCTAATTCTTCAAATTCTTCTTAACAATTGTTCTTAATAAAGAAGAAAGTGTCATATTCACAACTTCAGTTTACCCATCAGTTTGTGGGTGGCAGATAGTAGAAAATAGTAATTTAATCCTTAGCTTGCTCCACAATGTCTTCCAAAAATAGCTTAGGAACTTAGCATCTCAATCTAATACTATAATTCTTGACATCCCATGAAACTGTACAACTTCTTGAAAGAACAAATTAGCAATGTTAAAAGCATCATCAACCTTATGGCATGCAATGAAGTGTGCCATTTTAGAAAATCTATCTACAACAACAAAAATGGAGTCCCTCCCCTTTTAGACCTAGGTAATCCCACAATAAAATCCATAGAAATGTCTTTCCAAGGCACAGTAGAAATAAGGAAGGGAGTATACAATCTATGGGGATTTATTTTAGATTTAACTTTATGACATACAATATATTTGCTTATAAACTTTTCAATATCCCTACGCATACTTGGCCAATAAAAATGTTCATTTAAGACATCAAATGTTTTAGCAATGTCAAAATGTCCCATTAAACCACCTGAATATACTTCCTTCACCAATAACATATGCATAGAACAATTAGGAATGCAAAGCTTATCAACACAAAATAAGAATCCTTCATTCAAGTAAAATTTATCCCAACCAAATTCAGGTTTGCAATAGGTAAAAGTTTCACCAAAGTCAATGTCATTTGGTATATAATTCTTTGATGAACTTAAAATCAAGAATTTTAGAATCCAACATGAAAAAAAGAACACACCTACATGAAATTGTATTTGTTGCAATATTCTCTTTACCTTTCTTGTGCTTAATGACATATGGGAAAGATTCAATGAATTTAACCCACTTAGCATGTCTATAATTTAATTTGATTTGGCACTTAATATGTTTGAAAGCCTCATGATCAGAATGTATGACAAATTCCTTAGGCCATAAATAATGTTGCTAAGTTTCCAACACTCTAACTAAGGCATATAGCTCCTTATCATATGTAGAATAGTTAAGAGTAGAACCACTTAACTTTTTATTAAAATATGCAATGGGCTTACCTTATTGCATAAGTACACCTCCTATGCTAATTCCACTTGCATCATATTCTACCTCAAAAATCTTACCAAAGTTTGGAAGTGCAAGTAAAGGTGCTTGAGTGAGCTTCTCCTTAAGACTTTGAAAGGCTTTCTCTTAAGCCTCTCCCCATTTGAATAAAACATTTTTTCTTTGTCAACTCGTTCAATAGGGTTGCCAATGTGCTAAAGTCCTTCACAAACCTTCTATAAAAGCTTGCAAGTCCATGGAAGCTCTTCAAATGTCCGATTATGGTAGGGATTGGCCAATCTCGAATGGCTTTGATATTTTCTTCATCCACCTCAATCCCCTTGGCACTCACAACAAAACCAAGAAAAATAACTCTGTTAGTGTAAAAATCACACTTCTTTAAATTGCCAAATAGTCTTTCTTTTGTTAAATCTTCTAAGACTTGTCTTATGCGATCTACATGCTCATGCAAAGTCCTACTACAAGAATATCATTAAAGTAAATTACCACAAACTTGCCTATGAAAGCACGCAAGACATGATTCATTAACCTCATAAATGTGCTAGGTGCATTAGTAAGACCAAAAGGTATAACTAACTATTCATAAAGTCCATGTTTAGTCTTAAATGCAATTTTTCATTCACCTCCTTCTTTCATTCTAATTTAACGGTAGCCACTCTTTAAAGCAATTTTAGAGAAAATAGTGAAGCCATTTAATTTATCAAGCATGTCATTTAACCTAGGGATAGGATGACGATATCACACCTTTATATTATTGATGGCTCTACAATCAATACACATCCTCCATATGCCATCTTTCTTAGGCATAAATAGCACCGGTACCACACACGGGCTTAGGCTCTCCCTTACACATCCTTTATCTAGAAGCTCTTGCACTTGTCTTTGAATCTCCTTAATCTCTTTAGGGTTAGTACAATATGCTGGGCGGTTTGGTATAGGTGCTCTAGGTATAAAATCAATTTGATGTTCTATCCCTCTAATTGGTGGCAATCCAAGTGGTATTTCTTCGAAAAAGAAATTTTCATATTCCTGTAACAGAGACTTAATAACACTAGGCGAAGTAGAGATTAAGTCATTAGTGTTTAACATAATTTCTTTGTAGATAAATACTATAAGGTTTTCTTGAGAAAACAAAGCTTGCTTGATTTCACTCTTTCTTGCCACTAAGAAACTTTTCTCTCCTTCTCTCTTATTTTCTTTTTTGCCTTTAGATTTTTCTTTCTTTTCTCTCCTTCCTCTTGGCTTACTCTCTTTTCCTCTCTTATTTTATTGTCTTCCTTTTTAGATACCTTCATACTCTTACTTTTTCTTTTTTTTTCCTATTGATTTGATCTTTTAATATTTACTTTGGTGACATAAGAAGAAGGGTTATTGGTTTCCCTCTAAGTACAAAAGAGTAACGGTTTAGAAAAATATTATATGTAACATGCCTATCATATTGCCAAGGCCTACCTAATAATAGATGGCATGCTTTCATTGGTATAACATCACATAGTACTTTATCTTTATACTTACCAATAGAAAACATTATCTTTGCTTGTTTTGTTACCCTCAACTCTCCACATTCATTGAGCCATTGAAGCTTGTATGGTTGTTGATGCTTGAAGGTAGATAAATTCAACTTCTCTATTAGCTCAGTGCTTACCACATTGCAGCAACTTCCTCCATCTATGATTACACCACATATTTTCCCTTGGAATTGACAGCGAGTATGAAACAAGTTTTCTCTTTATTCATTTTCTTCTGTTATCATCTGGGTACTAAGGGCTCTCCTAATCACAAGAAGTTCTCCTTCTTCTGCATATTCTCCATCTTCATTCTCTATGAATAGATCTTTTTCTTCTTTTTCAATTGTTTCTTCTTCAGTTTTTCACTTTCTAAGGTTGTTGATAGTTATGATTCACTTGTTAGGACATTTACTAGAGATATGTCCTCTCCCTTGACACTTAAAGCATTGTATGTCTCGATTTCTAGAAGAACTTCACTTTGAACCATCTTAGGTGGGACGGCTAGCTTTTCTCCTTTCTTAGTTTCATTCTCCTTAGAATTTAAAGAAAAAGGAATATCATTCTTTGAGTTTTACTTCTATGAGTTGAAAGAACTTGAATTAGAGTTCTTCTTTACGAAATTCTTTCTCTTAAGTTATCTCTCTACCTTGGCTTTTTGATGGACAAAGTCATGAATCTTCACATAGTGGTACATCTCCACAACATCAGCTATTTCACGATTGAGCCTATTTAAGAAGCGAGCCATTGTTGCTTCTAGATCTTCCTCTACATTAGCTCTAATCATGGCTAGTTACATCTCCTTGTAGTACTCATCCACATTCTTAGATCCTTGAGTGAGGCATTGAAGCTTATTGTGAAATTCCCTTCAAAAATAAGATGGAATGAATTGCCTCCTTATGATAGCCTTCATCTCTTCCTATGTTGAGAGAAGGTGCTCTCCATATCTAATCCGTTCCTTTTACATCTGGTCCCACCAAATAAGAGCATAATCAATAAACTCAATAGTAGCAATTTTGACCTTTTTACCCTCAGAGTAGTTATGGCATGAAAAGATTTGCTCTACACACATCTCCCACTCCAGGTATGTTTCTGGATCATTCTTACCTTGAAAGGAAGGAATTTTGACTTTGACTCCTCCAAGGCCTTCTTCATCTTTAGGCCTCCTCGGTGATCTTCTTTATATGTTGAGTGGCTTTCTTCTTGGCTGATTCTCTTCCCCTTCATAATCTTCATCATGGCTCTCCATGTCTTCCACATATTCACAGTGTTGCAAGCGTGCAGTATGAGCTTGTCTTTAGTTAGCTTGACTAGTCCTTTAACTAGAAGTTCTACTCTCCACTTAATCTAAGAGTTCATGGAGTCCCTCCAACTTCTTATAAAGCATCCTCTCAAAGTGGCTCACTAGTGCTTTCATTTGCAAAGGCGCTACCCTAAATCAATTGTGACCGTCATTATCACTTTAATACGCAACTCCTTTTTCTCAATTATCAGTTATGTTAGTGAGAAAGAAATTAAAGAAATAAGAGTATATAGGACCTCACAAATACTTTCTCATATACTTCACTCAATTAAGATATAACACTCTCACTTATATTTGCTTTCTCCCTCTTTTTGGCTTCCATTTTTTTAGTAATGATATTACCTACTCTTGCCTTTTACCTCTCAGTATCAATCTTGAACTCTTATGTCACCTAAGACCTCATCAAGTGATCCAATATTGCCAATTCTCAATTCAACCAAGTATGTGTAGATGGGTGGTTTGAAAAGTCATGATTGGCACACGTAAGTCATAATTGAGGGTAGGGTTTAGTTAAGCTTGGGTTCCAAAGAGAAGAGGAAAGATTTAATCATTTAATAATACAAGATCAAGTTTAAAATCCTAAAGAGCCACACATAATGTAATTCTAAAAATCTCAACTATAAGGAAAAATGCAAGATCAAAATAAGAAAGTTCAAACAAATGAAAAAAAAGGAAATAAAGGCAAATCAAAAAAAGGAAGTGCACGATATAATATCAAAGAAAATAAGGTAAAATAGGAAATAAATGAAAAAAAAAATTATCTGATCAACAATTTTTTGGCTTTTTTTATTTTTTTATTTTTTTTATTTTTTCATTTTTTTAACTTTTTTTTGCTTTTCTCTTCTAATTTGATCAAATGAAATAGTCCAAAACTTACAAAATCACAAAATAAGAAACAAACTAGACAAATTAAAACCTAATATATCTCAACGTAAAAAAGTTTGATCAGGATGATTCTAAAATGACGTGAAAGTTGAAATTCTAAACTTTAAAAAATATCTATCAATCATCTAAAAACTCAATCGAAAGGGGGTCAAACAGATAAGAAATAAAATAGAATATCTAGAGAAGAAAATTTTTTAGATTATAAAATAAATGACTCTTATAGTATAAAAACCAAACTTTCACACTAAGGATCAAATCTGGAAATAAGGTAAAAGTTTTTTTTTGTATTAAAGGTGGCAAAGAAAAGATATGATAAATAAGAAAATATAGAGGTTAGAAGGAAAAAATGTTGGTTAATGATGGGTAACCTACTGTGTAAACCAAGGCTATGATATCATATGATGCAAAATCAAGGGGTAGCCCAATCTTTATGGCATAGGTTGACGGATAGATGATGGTTCAAAATCTGACGAAAGCAAATAGCCAACCAACATTATAAGAACATTGACCTGCTATTTAGACAACATACCCAATCATGAACATGATGAACCAACCCACACAATGACGCACTTAGGTCGAAACACAAATTGTGAGCTTTTGCAAACTTGAATCACTAACCCAAGGATAAATTGATAAGACAAAGGTTTCACAAGAGTAAGAAAAATATAATATTCTTACAATTAGATAAATACTCAGAATAATTCTATTACTTACAATCTGATTCAAATGAAGGCAGACTATATATATTTATAGTGTAACTCAAATCTATCTACTGGAGAAAAAGTAAGAAACTAACTACATAATCCTAACTGAAAGACTTAAAAATTAGGAATACAAAATCAAATCTTTTTAAAAACAGAAAATGAAAGATAATCTGCCTAATTAATTCTAATTTTCGTCCAAATATATAAAGCTTCTAAAGTCAGCATATTAAGCCCATAATATCATTATGTAGGCCCAAATGAGTCAATATATGTATTACCTTTAGTTCAGACTCTTTAATTTATAACATTATAACTCAAATTAGCTCCAATAGCTCCATCTTTAACCTAAATAATATTGAGGACATTTTGATTAATACTTGAATCAGATTTATTAAAACTTTGCTTGATCCAAATCTCTTAAACAAGTCCACTCAATGCTTCTTTAAGTATTTTAGCCTTCGCCCTTGTAATAGGTCTAATTGGAAGATGCAAAGGATCATTTGAAGATATTGAATTAACATCTTCATGAACCTGGTTCATATCACCCTTTTCAGAATGCGGTTTACCATTGGAAGTAAGAAGGGCTTGATCACAGGATAGGTCACTTTTTTTTTTTTTTAATTTCTCTTTTTTAGCCACATATTTGGTAATAAGGTCTTTAATGGTTCACTTCTTACTAAAGGTATTGTAAGTAGTTTTGATTTGTGTGAACTCAATAGGCAAACAATTCAAGGCATATGAAATAACAAAGTTTTCATTTAAGTTAATACTATAAGCTTTCAGTTTAGATTGGATATGAACCATCTTCAGAATAAATTTCCTTACCCCCTCATTATTATCATACCTCATGTCAGTCAACTGTTTCATTAGATATTTGAACTCAGTGTTATTAAATAATTGGTATCTTTCTTCTAAAACTGTAAAGAATTCTTTAGCACTTATAGTTTTAAGTAAGCCACTAAGAAGGTGCTCAGAGATAATCCTCTTAATGGCAATCAAGTTAAGTCTATTAAATCTCTCCCATTTGACTAAGAATTCTTTCTATTCAACTGTACTCTTCTCATTCACTTCTAGCTTACTCTCATGTAGTGCTAGATCAAAATCAACAATTCCTAAAGAGAATTCTAAGTCTTACTTCCATTTGTTATAATTTGATCCAGTTACAATTTCAATTGAAGTAGAGTAGTTATTCATGAAAAAAGTAACTACAAAATGGGAATGCATTAGAATAAATAATGAGGGCAATTTATATATAGCTTTAATTAAAATAAGCTATTATGATGAGGCCAATATAGTAACACATTCTCCTTTGAATAGAATGTACAAATCAAGGTCACAATCCCAAATCAAAACGTCAGATAAGTTAATCAGTGAGAATACACTAGATTCAAATATCTATTCCCTTTAGGTAGATAAGTATTTTAGACCAATACATTCCCCAATAACTTTATCCCAAATCAACTTCTAATTATAACATACAACAACTCCCTTTGGGTAGGTTATAGCATGAGATAATAAAAAACATTTCTCAAATTACAAAGAAAATGTTGTAACACCATAATGTGTTAACCTCAACCAATCTCCACTTAGGCTTGATTCTATGAAATTCCAAAGAAAAGAGTAAAAATCGTGGCATTTGAATGCATTATTTCGGGATTTGGACGCTCATACTTTACCCCATGGGCCCGTAAACCCATCAATCACATTTTCTACTTAAACTCCATTCATACAACTCATACATAGCATAAAACAATCCATAAGCCAAGGATTTGAAGCCAAACACCAGAAAAATGCAATTTCTCAAATGGGTCCACAAGTCATATTTTTGGCTCCAACTTTGAAAAATCATAATTAATTATAGAAGAATGAGAATTAAGCAAACCATAGCTTTTTAAAAAGATCTAGATGTTAACTTCATAGTAAAAATAATTCCAAGCCACAATGACATCTTTTAGACCACATTTGATATCGAGAAAGGCACAACGGTCTGACTAGTTACTGATACTGATACAGATTTATGATATGAACTTCAAAAATATCCACTTAATTTCACAAAATTTCAATCCATGCAAATGATACCAATTTAGAAAGCTATAAATGTTAGCTAGAGGAGAAAAATATTTTGAAACCAATCCAAGAGCATGCAGTTCCCAAAAAATAATCAAACAATAACGCAGGTCTGACTAGACTCCTAGTACTGGACATCAACTTTAAAAATTCATATCTCCCTCTCTAAACATCTAAATGGGGTGATTCTAGTTAGTACAAGCCACTAGGAAGGTATAATTTTTGCTTATAAAATTTTATGGCAATTGGACATCATTTTTCCTATGATTGATACAGAACAATTTTTGGACTAAAGTTACAGTGACAGTAACCAAACCAAAAAATTTTCCAACTTCAAAAATTCACCAAAAATTCCACAAATCTCCAAATAATACCCCCTTTAACTTTCCAAAAATCTCTTAATAAGTTTTAGATGCATGCTAAATTTTAGATCAAGAATAACTCATTTGGACAAAAAGTGATATAACCTACTACTATGGTCACTTTTGCTTTTCATAATGTAACTTTTTGGTCCAAATGATCTCTTTTTGTATTTGGCACATTTTGGGCAAGTTTAAAAGCACTAATATACTACATATGAATTTCCCAAGTGGTCTAAACCATCATGTATCTCAAACTCATCATGCTACATATAAGAATACACATCTAGGAATGGGCTACCAAGTATCCAAAACTTGCATTCTCATTGCTTTGGTTCCACAAATGGTTCATACATCACCTATACATGCTTTTACACTTGTTCATCTATTCATATGTCAAAAATAATATATATATATATATATATATTGACACTTTTTTACATCAAAAGAACTAAAACAAGTTATATAATTAACTAAGCATACTCAACTAGGCTCTTTGACTTGTACCTTGCTCTCCTTGAATTCCACCTAACATGTTAAGATAGGAGAGGGAATAGGGTAAGATTCATGGAATCTCAATAGCTCATACAGTCATTCAATGATGCAATCAAGGAATATAAACATGTCAAAGCATGCAAATAGGCATCCAACCATTAAAATCATACAACACATGATTTACATGCCATGAAAATCATATCAATACCAAGAATAAGCTCTAGGGACTTTTGGTCTAGTCTCACCTTATTTTTGGGACTTTTGGATTAGCCTCACCCTTAGTTTAAAAACTTTTGACTTGGTCTCACTCATTCATGAGACTTTTGGCCTTGTCTCACTAATTTCTAGGGACTTTTGGCTCTACCTCACCCATCACAAGGGACTTTTGGCACCACTTCACCCTTTAAAAGCAATTTTCATAGCCCAAAACTATAAGCATAATGGTACCAATGCATCAAAGTAATATCAAATGGCATGTCTCACAATACAAGTGCACATACAAGCATACAATGACTACCATGCATCCAAGAATGCAACAAGAAAGAGTGAATAGCTACCTTGTAAGCTAACACAAGCCTTCTTTTTTTATTTCTTTTTTCCTTTCCTAGTTCACAACCACAACTAGATAAAGTCGATTCTCTTAGGCCTAGATACAACAAGTAGCATGCAATTATTCTCTTGAAACTCAAACAAATACTCACAAAGGCTAGAGGATTCTTACATCAAAACAAACTTACAAGGTATTTAAGAATCCCTAGTTTCTCCCTTTTGAATTTCACTAGCTCTTTTTCTAATTCCTTTGCATTTCTTAACTTCCCACACTCAAATTCAAGGGTATACTTATTCTAGGTCAGAACTTCCCTTCCCTTTACTAGCTTTCAAGTTGGTGGAACCAACATGCACAAAGAGCAAAGAACAAAGATACATAAGTAGCTACATTGAATTCTAACCTTCTTTAAGAATGGTTCCTTTTACCTTCACCTTCCCTTTAATTCTCCATTCTCCCTTTTCTGAACCAAATTCAAAATAAAGGTAATTCAACAACCAAAACCATAAAAAGAGAGGGCAAAGAGAGAAGAACATAATTCTAAGAAGGAAAACTATGGAAATCTCAAGTTTTGCTTACCTTTTCCTTAGTTTCCTTCCTTCTCTCTTACCTTCTCTTGGTCTCTCTTTCTTTCTCCAACTCTTTTCTCTGTCTTGGATGAAGCATAAGTCGATTAGAAGAAAAGAAAAGATATAGACTCTTTAAGAAGCAAAATTCTCCTTTTTCACACTTTTTTTGGACTAACCCTGGTTATAGCGAAAAATAACCCTCGCTACAGCGAAAAATAACCCTCGCTACGATAAGCACATATCAGCCCTAAACCCTTGTTCTCGCTACGACATGTGCTATTGTGAGAAACTTCCTGATTTTTGTATGGGACGCCCAAACTCGCTATACCTAAATGCATTCTCGTTATAGCGAATTGGTACATTCGCTATAGCCAACAGGGGTCCTCGCTATAGCTAGCAGATTTAGAAAAATTTCAAAAATCTTGGTTGTTACAAATTTCATGAATCAATATGAGCAATTCCACTTTGATGGCAACTATGGATAACAATTCATAAAATTCTTTGCACATGAATTAATTTTATTTTGCCCAAAATCGTTATGCATTCCTTAAGGAGATGTAACCAAATATAATACTTCTACTGACTATGAACAAATTTTATAGCATTTCCAAAGAGACTCTATGCACATACAATTAGAATAAGATCATATTTTTTTCAAAAATAAGCATATTTAAAACATATACTTTAAGCTAAAAGTATATAAATATACATTATCATATAGGGAAAGTGAACATTATTATAAGGTCTAAAATATAGTAAATTATTTTTTTAATATATCATCTTTCATAATATCATCCAAATAAATATTAAAATATATTTTATATATTAAGATTTGTTATGAAAAATATTTATAGTGGTCAAAAAATTATGAAATATATTCTAAAGAATCACATTTAAGATATGGATCACCATCTATATGAATTACAAAACACAATCATCTTAATATTCCAA
Source organism: Erythrophleum ivorense (assembly GCA_026724425.1). Taxonomy (NCBI): domain Eukaryota; kingdom Viridiplantae; phylum Streptophyta; class Magnoliopsida; order Fabales; family Fabaceae; genus Erythrophleum; species Erythrophleum ivorense. The sequence goes on along the minus strand of JAIUCV010002590.1, from coordinate 18,142 downwards.
ACAGATTAATTTATACAATAGAGGTTACTTAAGTAATATATTATTTTAATTAACTTATTTTAGAACATCAAACATCTAAAGAAAATAATACTATTATTTGAATTTATATTATCAATATATATATAAATTACAAATAATAAATATAATTTTTTAATATATATATACATGCATAAACTTAATATTAAATCCTTAGATCATTATATATATATATATATATATATATATATATGCATCCCCACAAAGAATTTAACAAATCCAACCATGTTAAATATGTCATGAATTAATTAACATATATATACTTTCTTCATATGCAGGCCCCACGAGTAAGCAATGTTTACATTTTATATATTTGTGTATATATATATATATGGGTTCCATAAGTATATTTTGTTCATAAGGCACTTAGATTCCACATATATAGTGTACTTCAAAAGTAATAATAAGCGTGAATAATAATTTGCAATATATATATATACATATTGTCAAAAGTCAAAGAATCCATGTGTGCGTCTTTTTAACTAATTCTCCTTTTTTATTTTTGCAATATAGTTTAAATTAAAACAATTTCTATCAATTCATAGAATCCTTATTTAGGTCTAAGTTTATTATGAATTCAATATAGAATTATGATAAATTTAGAGTTTCATATCTAAATCTAAATTTGTCCTTAATTTAATTTTCTATTCAACAATTTGAGCAATTTGTGAGAATTACAATTCAATCTTAAAACTCCGACCAAAATTTTAAAATTGAAATTCTCCCTCTGTGGTCCATGATAATTTGAATTTCAAGTACCAATTGATTCAAAATTTTAAACTATATAAAAGCCCTAAGGTTTCAAGTTTCAATTTTTGAAAACCATCTAATTTAAAATACCAAAACTTATATGAACATGAATAGTAAAAGGTTAATTATATGAGCATGTAATCATGTGTTTAAAACAAATTTTGAATCCTAAATCATATAATTGAAGCTCTGATACCAATTGTTAGAATAATCATTATAATTATATGAAATTAGGATATTAAATTTGACTTACTTGTAAAAGATATGGTGACAGATTTGAGAATACCTCGTTAATTCTGAATCCTTAAAAGTTTGAAGAAACTAAAACTTCCTTTTTGATTCACACTAACTATCACAAACTTATAATGGAGTAAGTTGTGGAATTAGAATTTGACATGAATACAGAAGGGACCTAGCCAAATTTAAATAAACCCTAGTACCCACCTATTATGGGACTATGGGTTAGGGCTCGCATTATTGTCCACACTAATCAGTTATAGATATCTAGTCCAAAAAAATAGGATTACCAATTTAGTAGGTGGGCCCAAACGCATCCCAATAGAATACAAATTAGCCTGTTTTATTTAAAATAAAATTAACAATTGATTGTAGTCTATAATAATTCTAACATATTAGTCTAGAATAGTACAAGAAGGAAAGTTGAATTGTGGTATAAAAAGTATTAACTTTTAAATTTTCATTTTAAAATGTTTTGTCTCTTAAACTTCATTTGAACTTTTAATTTCTTTAAAACACATTATCACAAGCATATATAAATTTATAAACTTAAATATAAGAAAAACTTTTAAGACAAATTACTATATTTTATACTCATATTTATAGTTTGTTAAGAAAGAACTCGTATTTACATAGCTAATTAAAAATAAATTACATTTGTTAAAATTTCAAAATCAATTAACCCTTATAAGATTCATGAACCTTATTACAGTGATATAGCCACCAAAAATGGATAGTGTACAAATTGTGTATGTGTAGATTTAATCACAAGCCAGGCATATGAAAACAACAAGGGATAACAAAATTGGGCTTAGGCCTAAGCTTGGCCCAATTCTTTTCTCACATTTCTTGGCCCACAAACAACATGTTGTTCTCTAATTCTAAGATCTACCAAATGCAAAACTAACCACACCAATTGGCTTCTATTGTGGCTTCATCTTCCTACACAAAGTGAATTTATTTTCTGGGTACATTGTGCTTTTTAGACTGATAACGCAAAAAGTTTAATTCAATATTCTTCAACCAAGTGGCTTATGAACCCATATTCAATGGGTAATATGAGTTGTGCAGTATAAAAGATAAATTTTCAGTAAGTTGGAACACCTTTTTTCTTTGGGTTATGTTGACTGGTTTCTATACAGAAAATGTAGGGGACTAGCTTGGTTGATCGCTTCACCAACCATAAACATAGGTAAAATGATGGCAAATATTTCAATCATTATATCAAAAGCGTATGAGTTCTTCTTATGGTTTTAAAGACTTGATCGAATCAATTGGTTTGACTAGAAATCGATATCTAGTCCAATTCAATTAATCTAAAAAAACTGATCAACCAAAAAATTGATAAAAAACTTATCAAACCAGTCAAAAATCAACTGAACTAATCAAAAACCAATTAGAACAAGTCAATGACAATTTTTTTAGATTTTTTTATATGATAAAATAGTTCGTATTGAATAAATTTGAATAATTAAAAATAGAAGGCATTAAAAAAAGGAGAAAGTTAAACTTTAGAAAAAAAAGAGAGTATAAAAGAAATAAAAGGCATATAATTAATTATTTTTTTATATTTGCTCTCTATTATATCCTATTTCCTAGTAGCATATTTCTTTCAAATATCGAAGTGTTTGGCCAAAATTATTATTTGCTTTTTTTTATTTTTTTAATGATAAGTAAAATCATAATATAATTCGGGAAATTATAAAAGTTTAATATTAAATGTTCTTAACTTTTAATTATAAGTGGTTTTTATTTTTTAATTAAAAAATAATTTCTCTAATATCTTAAAAAATATTGAATTAGTAATCAAATATTTAAAATTTATTAATATTTATTTGTTACATTAAAATTTAATATATAAAATTTTAAAAAAATATATTATTATTGATTCTGTCACAATTTGAATAATAAATCATGAACCAATATTTCTATGAGTTAAATAATCAATTCAATTTTAAAAATATTAACTTTTCCTTTTAGCCAGTTGGCAACCAATCCTAACTTCAATCAAATGCAAATAGTAAACCTAGATTTTGAAATCTACCCATAAAAATTTTTTCGATTATCCAAATAATGACATTAATTAAAGTGGGTGGGAAGAAAGGAATTTTTCTTCCCAAGCTGAATTTCGTGATTCTTTTTCCTAGGTAAGATGACAATATAAAAATACAAAAAATACCCCCACATAAAATAAGCAGTAAGCACTTAGTCATGCATTAACACCTTCATGAAGCAACAATCATGCAACAACCCAGCTCTTTGCTGATCTGCTTTGCTGAGCGTCCAGTGAAGGGAGTAAGGAAAAACAAAAATATGATAAAATAATATTATTAATTAATAACATTAAAAAAAATGTTGATTACAATACGGGGTTGATTTTAGGCTTGGATCAAGTTTGAAAAAAACCTGACCCATTTGATATTCAATTTTTTTTAAAACAGATTAAGTCATATTTATTTTTTCTCGAAAATTAGGTAAAGTTTCTAACCTATGATCTGTACGTGTGAGAGAGAGAGAGAGAGAGAGAGAGAGAGAGGAAGTTATAATTTAGGATATCAAGATAACTATATTTATCCTAAAAGCTTTAAATTTTGAAATTACCTTTAAAATCTTAGAGTTGAGAATTTAAATTGTATAAGACAATTACAATTTAAGATCTTAAATTAAAAATATTAATTATAAAATTCTTTAAAATAATTGTAAATTTTAAAATTTTGTAATATAAATATCTTTTAATTTAAGATCTTACATTATAATTTTTCTTATATATTATACCCGTGCAATTGCTGTCAGTCTATAGTCTACGCCCCATTGAGTGGTTAGTTTGGATCATGACCCTGGTAGAGTAATTGCCATTTCAACCAATGCTGGACCTACACTTCAGTTCTATCTCATTGCCGCTGTCCTAATGTTGCCTCTTTGGCAACCTTGAACAACGTAAACAATAAGACCAGAAAAAGGAAAAATAAGAAAGAAAAAGAAATTTCAAAATAAACAAAAGAAAAAAAAAAGAGCCACGTAAAACTTAGCTAATAAATGGGTTATGTGTGCGTGTATATATATATATATATATATATATATATATGTATATTTGTTACAAAAGATATATAAAGTCTTAAAATGAGATTGCGAAAAAAAAGTTAAGAACCAAATTTAAATACGTCAAATCTTTTTAAAATTTAAATTTAAGGAAAGTTTCATTAAAATTAAGACTCTTAAAGAATTTTATATATTTTCTCTTATAAACTTTTATTTAGATAATTTTATGGTGTGTCGGTGCTATAACCACCTAACATTATCTATGTCACTAAAATAATTTAAAATTTTGATTAAATGATAAGTAATTTATGGGGTAGGTCACCTAAAATTTGACAAAACTTTATTTTGTATTTTATCTTTTTCGTTTATTTTATATATAAATATGCAACAACCAAAATTTATATTGTATCTAATTTTCTTCTCTTTTTATACAAATGAATTTCTTTTAAAGATTATATTTTTTTTTAATTAGTTGTGTAATATGACATATCAGCAGTACGTTTTTTTAATTAAAAAACTGAGCCCTATCTTTGTGTCATTTATTAAGTATTTATTAATTACTTACTCGTGGTATATGATGAAGCACCGCTGAAGGATCCCTCTTATCTATATAGCTTCGACTGTTGGAAGCATATATAATTTGTAGGAAAACTTATAGTTAAATAATGTGAAGTTAAAGATATTTATTTTAAAATTTTAAAATTATTTTAAAAAATTTAAATACTAAAAATTTTAATTTAGATCTTAAATTGTAATTTTTTATATTTTTTAAAATTTTTTTAATAATTTTAAATTTTAAAATTTTTTAATATAAAATTTTATATTTAAGATTTTTAAGTATAATTTTTTCTAATGTCTTAAGACTGCAAAAGTGCACGTGTAGGATTTCTAATTAACAAATTGCAATAAGCCCAGGCTGGGTGATGTCATGGGAAACTGCGAGAAGTTCCTCTAATGGTCACGGATGCAGATTCGCTCATTTTCGAGCGCAAAAATGACACGCTCATTTTGGAAGAATATTTGCCGTTCAAAGCATCCAACAGCTCCCGTCGTGCCATGTCATGCAAGATTAACGAAGCGCAGGGTTCTGTTCGACTGTTTTTTTTTTTACCCTCAATTCCTGAGTGCATTTAAGCCATTTGTTTAACACCTTTTTTTTGCATCCTCCGGCCTCCCCAGCATTGCGTTTCGATGGCTTATATTAAAATACCATTTTTGTTGTGCCATCTTCCTCCCATTGGTGCTTTCCATATAGCAGCACTTTGATTACTGATACAAACCAGATGCACTTTGATTTCTTTTGTAACTTCTCCATGTCAGATTTTACTTTGTTGATAACACTTACCTCTTCAAATGAAAAATAGCAATCATAACCAATATCATTTTCTAAACCCAAACACACAGAAAAGCATTTGATATACCCAAATTAGCCTATCATTAGAAAATCAACAGGAAATCAAGAAAATTCAGCTCAGTGACAGATCGAGTAGCTTTTGCAAGAAAATCTAGTAATAGAATTGAAATTCTTAATAACAACAAACAACACACTATTCACTCATATTGAAGTGACAAAAAACGAACCTTACCACTAAATGAAATGAGATAAAAGGTTTGACCTCTTATACTTACAGTGCTTTAGTTACCGAGGCCATCGTCATTCAACACCTCGATTTGATTTAGTGAATCTCTCATATTCTCTGTGCTGCTATGGAAGAGCATAGATGGATGGAAGATGGCACAGCGAAAATGGAGTTTTGACGTTAGCCATCAAAACGAGGTGTTGGCGAGGCTGGAGGACGCGTGGCGTGATCATGGACATCAACGGTTGGACGGCTCAGATGTGCTCAAGAAATGAGATGAAAAAAGGTAAACGAAATGCGAGTTTCATTTAAATTAATCTTACATGATGTGGCGCGATAGGAGCAGTTGGATACTTTGAGCGGTGGATATTGATCCAAAATGAGCGTGTCATTTTCGCGCTCGAAAATGAGTGGATCCGCGTCCAATTGTCACAATCAACCTAACAAATAGGGTGTGTATAGCTCTAGTTTAGCTTGATTTGAACTTAGCGCACCTTTGGAATGATTTGAATTTCGTGCCCCTTATATGAAATAGAAAAGAATTGAATTCTAAATGAAAATAATAATTTCAAAAATAAAAAATAAGTATTATATTTTTATTTTAAAAATAAAATATTTATTATTAAAAATTATTAAAATATAATAAAAATCATAAAAAATTATTAAAATAAAAAAGGATTCCTTTCCTTATCTATAATTAAAGAGACCTATTCAACAAAATTGATCAAGGCGGCAGACAAAAGAATAATTTTATTAATTAAACAAAAAATTTAAGTATAATTTTTGTTATAATCAACTTTTTTAATAAAAAATATGACAAAAAAATATTTTATACAATTTAACATTATAATTATATTTTTAAGAATTTATATATATATATATATGTATATTATATTTTTATTAAAGAATCTAATAATAAAACTTAAAGAAATTATGATTGAGTCTATTAATTTATCGATTAATCAAATTAAAATGACCATAGTTGAACAATCCAATCTAATTTTAACAAGTTTGAATTGGATGGAATCGGAGGTTTTATGAGTAAAAAGTTAAATTTTTACAATATATTTTATAATTTACAGTTTTACATTTATTTAATTTTAATTTATTAACATTTTAAATATTACAACACAAATCATTCACAAGAAATAAAGGTAAATAAATATAACAATCAAACTTAATAGATTAGTAATTCCATCTACCTAATTTGATTTTAAAAAAATTAATTTTGATTAATTTTAAATTGAATCAATTTATTTCAAGTTAGATATAATTGATTATAAAGAGTGACCCACTAACCAAGGGTGATCAACTAGGCCAACCAAATCCCATCTCACCTAGTCACATTTAAAAAAAAAAAAAAAGGCATATCTGGTAAGGATGAGTATTAAGTTGGCCATGTTAGTTAATTTGACTTGATTTAACTTGATCCTTTTAATTTTAAAAAAATTATTTTACAAAAATTTATATAAAATTCCATTTATTATTTTTTGTAAGGATAAAATGTAATTTTATAACACCTTGATAAGAAAAAAAAAATCAAAGGTCATTTTATAATTTTTATCAAAAATTTAACTAAAAAGAGCCTAGTCAACACAAGAAACTAGCCTAACTCGTCATAATATTAGGCAGAACTAGATTGGGCCTAGGCATCTGATGTAAAGAATGTAGCTCTATGCAAAATCAAACTTAACACCAAGCCAAACCAATACCTAGCCCATGATCACCTCCATTACTAATATAATCCTTCTTTCTTATTCTAACCATTAATGGCTAATCTTTACTTCCTCTTGTGAAAAGTGCAAACTATGATTTCCATCTTCACATAAAACAAATCTTCTTCTTTCTTCTTCTTCTTTTTTAAGACAACTAAAATTGATGAGGGAACTTAAAGTGGGTAGTAATTAGAGTTGCTAAAGGAGCCCCCGTAGCTCACATGGGCCAACCTACCATATGTCAAAAGTTAAATGGGCCAAAGTACATTTTGAGCTCCATTAACAACATAAATATTTAATATTCCAAGAACATTCAAGCATAAGTAATTACTTTAAGTTTCATTAACAACATTTGAATCTTATCTTGTAGCAAAGTTGTTGTTTTCTTGTTCAAATTTTCTTTCAAAATTTAAGAGACAAAAAGGGAAACAAATTACCAACTAGATTTAGAGCATAGGAGATTTAAAACAAATCACCCACCAATTAGGTGTTTTAGGTTGGGGAAATTTTAAAAATAAATAAGTAAATAGGCTAGCCCACAAGTTATGCGAGTTGGGCCATATAATATATGGGTTAGGTGAGCCAAGTTAACAATCATTTTATTATAAAACTTCTCCAAATAATAGGCAAACTCAAACCCAATAAATTTGTAGGTTAAATGAGTCGAACCTATTTTGATAGCTCTAGTAATAATTTTCGTGTTGGTAATGAAAACTAATGTAATTTTTGTTGAAATGTGAAATGGCAAAAATAAAAAATAGATGGCTTAAAAAAGAGAGGGAAAGTAGTATTACTTAAAGATGTGAGTATTATAGTAAGAATGTCAAAATCAAAGTGTTAAGTGATATAAGGGAAGTATTAACTATAGGACCATGTTTAGTAAAATGCAATAAAAGGTCCATTTATACTAAAGGAAAATGTGAGTTAATCATGATTTTGATTAAGTTAGCATATCTCTTTTAGCTAAGCCATGTTACTTAGAGCAACTTGTTATTAGCAAAACAATACTATTCATAACAACTTATTATTTCAATACATTGTATATGCTTGATGGGACTTAAAGTTTAGTTTTAGAGCCTTAATATTATAGATTGAAGTATCTTTGAGCTTATAAAAACTTGAAGCTTGTAAGTAGCTTATAGCGAATTCTAATTAGTCCTAACTAAATGGCCGATGACAAGACCTTGCCCAAGTGTTAAGGGCTTCCAATTCCATACAATGTTATCTTTAAGTTTCACAAGTTACCTTCTATGTTAACATACTTTAGGTATTTATAACTAAATATCCCTAATAATAATAATAATAATAATAATAATAATAATTTGGTCACATTGATTGCTTAAACATAGAGAATTGTCTAGGTTTTGATAAATGAATTTGCCTATTATGCACCAAAAATCAATATGAAGTTGATGGCTTTTTTATTCTTATATAGTATTATAAAAACATCATATCCATATATCCTACCAAAACATTTTCCTAAATGTATTTTGTAATTTTTTTTGGAAGAATTCGAAAGGCCTTCCTCCATGTTCAATAAAAACTTTATTTAAAAAATATTAATGAACACAAACAAAGCCTCTACATGTTCAAAAAATAAATAATTTTTTAAAAAAACATAAGGGAATGTGGATGAACATTCATTGCATTCCCTTATTTTATTAAAATTTAGGCCAATTTTAAAAATGTAAGTTTTTATTGGAAAAAAATTCAAAAAAAGACTACTGTGATAATAATTATGATAAAAAATAATAAAAAAACAATTTGAATAAAAAAGACTAAATATAAAATTTGACACATGAACCAAAAACAAAGTGTAATTCCAAATCAACCATAGTGGCTTCTTATCCCACTGGCTCATATTCTTCTTCTTTTTCTTGTTCCTCCTTCTCTTATTCTTCTTCTTTTGATGATTCACTATGGTTGTAATTGCAAATTGGTCAAGAATTCAAGTCCCACCGAGGAGATTGAATAAGTAGGATTGGCTTATTTGGGATTAGGAGCTCTTGCTATTATTAATAGGATGATGCCTACTATCTAAAAGACTTACCAACATACTTAGCATTAAATACAAATAAATCTGTAAATAGTCTTGTGAATGGGATTTCACTAAACTGTATGTGCTATGTCATCAAGGTGGAGTGAGGAACTAAAGGTTCACACTAAAAGGGACTAGTACCTTTATAGTTTGTGCATTGCTTAGTTAGCATAAATGAAAAAGGATCAAAACTTCTAAAATTGATGTATTATGCAATATGTGAAAATAAAGATGGACTAACACCCTCAAAATATGTGCATAATACAAAGGAAGGACGAACACTTTCAAATCTCCTTGCATCAATATGTGAAAATAAAGATGGACTAACAACTTTAAAATATGTGCATGATGTAAAGGAAAAAGGACTAACACTTCCAAAATCTCCCTACAACGATGTCCAGGCATAGGAAGATGATGGCACACCTACATCTTCACCACGTATTGATTTATCCACCGTTAGTTCCCTAAATGAGATGAAACCATGCCTTCTCTTTCCTAGCCTAGCCCCTAACTCTAGTGGCCTAGGTAAATAAGGTGTAGGCGGAACAGGCTGGGAGGCCAACATCTTTTGATGTTCACAAAGGGCACATAACATGGTCTATGTATCTCCACCTACCCTCTCCCTTAACTTGCCATAACTAAGTGTTAGAGAGTCAATGACAATAAACCTATATAAATCCTCTAATACCTTAGCTTGTAAAAGTGAAAAATTGACAATTAAATATTTAGATACATATATGCATATATATATATATATATATATATATATATAGAAGAAAAGGAAATACAAAGATAACAAGTATAAAAAAAACCATACCACAAAACCCTGTGAACTATCTTCAAGTGTAATAGTACACTCACCCTTAGTAAAGTAAAAGGTGTGTCTCTGGACACCACCTCTCTACAAGGGTTAAAACAAGTGCGACATTGAAATTAAAATGTTTAAGTTAAGACACTTTTATGCAATGTTAGGAATAATAATAAGTAGAGGCTCAAATATATGATCTTCCTATGCCAGTTAGCAGTTATGAAAGATCCAATCATTTTGTGGCAAGCAATTGTAAGGTTTACATAATTGACTCCATGTGCCAACACATGGAGTTTATTCTATTTAAATACTATAAAGTGTGGTTGTAGTGATTTACCTAGCCTTACCACATGGCCTATAATACATGAGGAAATTGCAAGTATAACAGAGCATCATCCTATGGGCCTATATTGATAGTGTTTGACATAAGTTAAAGCAAAACATATACATGAATTTATATAGAATGAGTGATTAGAATCAACCGATGTTACCAAACATTTTTAAACAAAACATCAAGTCAAATATATTATATTTATAAACAAATATGTCATAATCACATTCCAATACATCACCTAGTCAAATCCATCATCTCATTCACATAGGTATAGGTGCCTAGAGTGATGGGAAGGACATGTGGTTTAGTTATGACTATTCTGTTTTCTCAATCCACATCTTTGACATGCCCTTGAACCTTCTTTCCAATTCATCTTGTTTCATATTTTGGATGACTTATGTCAACCTTTCTAAAAAATCATGGAAGGGTCTAGCACAAGCCTTGGTCCATCTATATAAGGCCAATATACTTCACCTTCCATCATGCGAAATTCACTCTTATATGCATTTAGGATTGTGTCAAACCAAAAAATGTGATTTGTGCACATTCTACCTAATATCTATTCAACCTATGCATGGTTACCTTAACCAAGCTGATATATAAGCAAGAATCTAGCACCTTTGAAAATGCTATTTACACATTCAGCCAAGTTTGTAGTTATATGACCCATTGATGACCCTCCATGTTATATACACAAGACCATTTACACAATCTAATTTGTGACCTCTGCATGTAGTTGACATAATTGCGATGATGCTTGTGCATGAAATCAATGGTAGATAATTAAATTTGCTAGATTTAATCAATATTAATGAAACTAATGAAACAATTATCTTAAGTACATGAAGCTAACTAATGTTGATGAATCTCTTCTTTAGCCATTTACTCCTAAATGTTATGTTCAAATTGTTGGCAATATGTCAAAGACAAAACATGTGATATGCATACGATAGTTGCCACCTATTTTGTGAGTTAGAAATAGTAGCTAAAATTCTAAGATGTTGATCGAAAATTAAACAAAGCTCCTATTTGTTCGACACCACTTACCATTAAAGGTTGTGAAGGAATCACTCCTATACTTCATGTTCCTTAATAATGGCAAACGCCAAGGGCATCACCTTTTTGGCCCCACCCTTGTACTTCTGATATAAAAAGGTGTCGTCAACTTAGATCATGTGCATCAAGTAGTTAAGTGCATTAATACGAGGCTTAAAGATCCAAAATACTCTATGAAATTGAAGGCTTTACATCCAAATTGGTATGTTGGTACTCTTTATTAATAAAATTATAATATGAACCAAGAGTGAAGTGTTGAATGACAACTAACCATCTTGGCAAAAAAGCATATGAAAACTCCTAATTCTAAAATGTGATGGCAAATGCTTGTTGCTTTACAAACCATGCTTTTTTGTATGACACAATATATCTAAAGATATTATTCACCCTCTCAATAACTTCTTAAATAGACATAGATGAATTTTCAGTCACTATTGACACAATGTATGATGAGATCACATTAGAGTCCAACTTTAAGTGACCTTACAATAACATTGCAAACAAACATGTGCGAATCTCATATTTTGTGATTTGCCAATAATTTTCATTGTTAGCTTGGAATCTCCTTACCCCTTAGTTGCACCTTACACCATACTTAGGACAATGATATTTTATGTACTTTGCTACTCATTAATATACCTTGAATGTATGGTGCATGTATGTGTGTATAGAGTATATCTTCACCACACAACTTATAGATTGACTATCAGCAAATCGCATACCCACATACAACTCTTGGCTATCATTCAAATCAATAGCTCCCTCAATTTTGGGCATCGTAGTAGCATTCACTTCATCCAGGTTAGTTTATGAAAGGAAAGCAACTATCGAATCAATATGCCAATTCCATGGATTTACCAAATCCCACTCATCATTATCCCTTTCTATGCTATTGTCTCTATAATCATTAGTATTAGGTGGAATATCATATTCATTATCCTCCTCAAATTGTCCATTATATTCTCTAGCTTTTTCAGGGACAAAAAAGGATTAGTATTGCCAAATAGTGGTCAGGATGAGCTCAATTGAAACATGTGATCAACAAATGGGATGAGATATTGATAGGTGTATAAAAGTGGGATCAAACAGGTGTACATCTACTAGGTAAGAGCTAAATAGAGAGACTTGTTTGTTAGTGCCATAAATTTGACTAGTAAATGATAATGTCGTTAACTTATAGACCTCATCTTTTGCCATACTCGAACCCACATTGGCAATTAAGATATACAAGTACAAATCTAATGCACCTAATTGGTTTATAAATTGTTTGTTAGTACATTGAAGTCATCCTTCAAGGTACATGCCAAATATCATGTTAGATTACACAAATGTGAGTACCAATATGCTAACTTAGGCATGAAATATTTTGAGTCAAGTCATAGCTTTTCTCCTACTGCCTCGTTCAACCTCTTCAAAGTGATGTCAAGGTTAACTCTTAACATTTTTTTATTTAAAACACTCAAATGATGCCCCCTCATTGATATCATAAATTCTCCCATTTAACAGCATTTGTGCAAAGGCACAAAACATAGAGATCTCCTTTATATTCAACATATAGATATTTAATAAGTTTTGTTTATTTTTTAATTTTTGTTTTGAATGTTCTTGTAACAACATTTCATCAGTTTTATTGTCTTGAATATTTAGTTACTTGATATATTTTTTAGCACATTTTTATCTAAGCTTATTTGTCTTAAAATTTTATTATTTTCAAGGTATAAAATTACACTAAATTATTCATAATTTAATTAAAATATCATGTATTAGTAAATTTAAATATCACAAGTAACATGTAAATTAGTAATAACATGTATATGCTATTAATTTGTCCTAAACCTATTAACATGTCAATTTGTTTGTCCTAAAGCTAATAACATGTATAAGGTACAAATAAATTAAAATATCCCAAATAGCTAAGCAAATTAGTCAAAATAATACTTAATAATTGACTATTTTAAACTATCATAAATCAATAATTTTCTTACCTTTACTGAAAATAGGCCCACACAATATTTGTAAGTAATAATAAAATAAGATAATATGTTGAAATAAAATTTGACATGTCCATTTACAGGGACTACAACCATAACTACAACTAGCCAAAAAAGAGTAAAAGAAGAACTTTGCTACAAAGAAAAATGAGAGGAGATTAGAGCAATCGAAAATGGAAATTTTAAGAGAGTGAAGAATGAGATAAGAAACACGGAGTGAAGAAATAGTGAGAGCGCATTTTGAAACTTGGAAGGAAAAGTGACTTTGTAATTTTAACAGCAAATTATTATTATTATTATTATTATTATTGGTGCACTGATTTGGATCAATCAATACTTGCCCTTTCACTTATGTAATTTGTTTGTTTGAATTAAGTCGTGCCATGTGGAGATAAGGTCAACTAAGTTGATTGATCAAACTAAAATGCAAAGGGGCATTTCTGCATTTCAGTGGAACATCACGTCGCACTAAATGCAAAGGGGTCCTCTTTGCATTCATTCATATTTTTTAAAAGAACAATTAACATTTTTTTAAACATGGAGGGGCTTCTTCCACGTTCATTAATATTTCTTTTAAACTTTTTGTTAAATGCAGAGGAGGCCCCTTCGCGTTCTTAAAAAATATATATTATAAAATACATTTGAAAAAAACATTTTGGCGACAAAATATATGCATATAATGTTTTTCCTATAATTATATACGAGTCAAAAATGTTTAAAGTTGATTGATAAACCATAGAATACAGTTAATTGTTTCAAATATATTAAGTTGAAATTATTTGAGTTGAATTAAATCAATAACAAGGCCACTTTGGTATCTTGGAATAGTCTCCTAATAAAGAAAACAAAAGATGATAATTAATACCATTTGATTCAAGTTATGAAGTGAACACTTTCTTTAAACTTTTCTTTTATGTAATTTCATAAATGCAAACAAACTTTTATTGTGGTTATATTTGTTAGATTTCGCGCCAAATTAACTAGTTTAATTAATACATAAAATTTAAGTGTAATTTTTAAATGTTTATTATTAGATTTTTAATAAAATCATGATAAATAATTGTTTGTGGGATTTTGGTTAAGCATTACATAATGGAGTCTTAAAAAAATTCATATCATATGTTTTTTGGATAACCTAACATCTAATACATAAAGAATTTTTATTCATCGAGTCCTTAATTAGTCTTCTCTTAGGTATGTTTGGGAGTTAGGGGAAAAGAAAAAGAAATATTAGTTGATAATTTCTCTTCTCTTATATGAATGCCCAAAATAAGCAAGGGGAAATAAATAAAAATAAATAAATAGTTAGTTATAAAATAATTTTACCACCTTACCCCTTGTACAGTCACTTTATTTTAACAATGTGATTAGGTATATGGGCATATGGTTGTAGTAGTATTAGAATTTTGATATGAAAATTTAAGTAAAGTTCTTTATATCTTTGTCATAAATTTTTAATTAAAATATAATAAATGATAGTTTTTCAATAATAATGGTAAGTATATAGTTTAATTAAGAATACAATTGTCTACAAAAATTATATATTTGTCATATTATTATTTTTATTCAGATTTGTCATCTTATTATTGAGTATTTATACACTTATCATATTTTATTTAAAAAACTAATAATAAAGATATAAATAATTATATATAATTTTTTTTCAATATTACTTAAAAATTTTTTAAAAAGTGCTTAGAATTTTGATAATTTTACATAAATTAATGTATTTTTTTTTCTATTTTCTACCATCCAAACATATCCTTGACGATGAGAAGATGAAAATTAACAAAACAAAAAAGAGAAAAGAGCTGGAGCTGACATGGTTTCCTATTTTAGAAATGGACAAGTTTTAGTTACATTTTTTTATATTTTAATTTTAATTTTTTTAATAAAATTATTATTTATATATATATATATATATATACATATTATTTTATAAAATTCCAGCAGCACAGGACAATCCCTCGATTACCCATTATCCATGTCACATGATTTCCTATTGGCTTCTGCTTTTTTTTTTTCCTCGATATCATGAAAAGTACTAAAAATAATTAAAGATATTTATTTTAAAAATTTTAAATTTTAAATTATTCCAAATAATTTTACGATTAAAAATTTTAACTTGAGGTTTTAATTTTTTTTCATATCGTCTACATTTTTTATCATAAAATTTTTTAAAATAATTTTAAAATTTAAAATTATTTAATATAAATATTTTAAATTTAAAATCACTGTAATTTTTCAAAAAAAGAAAATCAGATTATTCCTTTTGTTAGGCCATATATTCATATAAGACATGATAATGAAACTCGCCTTTAGCCCTTCAATCATGGGTGCATCTGATTCCAACTACTTAGTTAATAATTTTTTCAATTGCATATTGTTTGACGTTTGATACGGCTTGGGTACGTGGCTTAGGGCGGAGAAACTTGCCACTTCAGCTTGAGCTAGTTCATTCTTTTTTCTTCAAAAGAAATTATTAATTATTTTCCCCATATTTTTCCTTGCTTAGCTCAAGTTGAGGTAAATGCGCCGTTAGAAATTAATATTAAAAAATTAGGTCCAAACGATGAGATCGATGGCATGCCTCATTCAATAATTTGACTAAAATAATTAGAAATGTGTTTTGGGTTGCTTGATTGTCGAAGGAGCAACGTTGGAAGTTTTCGTGCAATTCATAATTTTTTCACATGGCTGTCTGCCCCCTAAAATGGTGATGCTTCCCTTCCCAAGCACTCAGCTGAAAATTTATTTATAACATACTTGAGTTTGAGATATATATATATATATATATATTCAATAAATATATATAATTTTTTTAGAATTTTCATATTTATTATAGACTAAAATGTCATCATACATGGAATATTTTATAATTTAATCTTTTATAAAATTATTTTATCAATTTAGTTTGCACAAATAGATATTTCATAATTTGATCACTCAAAATAAAACTATTACGGATAAGGTCATTCTATCAATTTAATATTAATAAAACTAACAATTAATTCTTTTATCAAATTACATACTATATAATAATGACTAAGTAGTAATCTATCAAAAAAATATGTTACATGTAATCACATTAATTAGTTTCATTAACAGTGATTTGATATAAGGGCATTATTGATAATAATTTTATTGGTAAGAAATTAAATTGAAAAATTGTCATATATGAGATCAAATTGAAAAGGCAATTATATGATAAACTAAATTAAACAACAACAAAAACCCCTAATCTATGAGGGACAAAATTGAAAAGCTAATTCTATAAGGATCAAATTGAGAAATACCTTGTGTCAAAACATTTTATATTTAAGTTTTTAAGTATTTGAAAAATTAAAAATTTCATATATCAAACAACAAGAGAATGTTTGGTGTAAAGAATTTAAATTTGCTACAATGGATTATTAGTTTAGATAATTTAGTTCCAAAAATTTAATTCCCTGACAATGAATAAAAGTGTCTGGAATAAATAATTTTTAAAAAAAAAAGAAGGATGAAGAAAAATGAAATCTCAAGGATATATTAAGAATTGAATTGCCCAAATTTTGTGAAAAACTAAGATTCCCAAAAAATTATATTAGAAAAGTAATTACACCAATATAATACTATTAGTTTCTTAAGTTTAGTTTCCTAAAAGATTTGGAAAAAATCTTCTAGCAAATATAATTTAAGGATTATACAAGCTTTGCAACATTTTAAAATGGAACTAAGGCCGCATATAAGTTAAGTCAGGTTGAACATTTACCTAACTTAATTTTGGTACCAGGCTTATTTTATAAGTCTTGATTTATGTTAGGCCAACTTGAGTTTTTTTTTTTAATTAAAAAAAAGTAAAAAGTGACTTTTTAGAAAAATAAAATTTTTCTGTAAATCTTTGTAAAATTGCTCCTATTAAAAAATAAATTTTTATAAAATTATATATTACTCTTGTAAAAATAAAATTTTTATTTAAATCCTAAAAAAATATTTTTTTTATTAAAAAAATTATATATGGCAAGATTAGGCAAAACTTGACCCGTTGGTTGGGCTAAAACCTAGTCCAGCCTAGTTTTCCCTTTTTTGCCCTTTTCTTCTCTTTGTTTGAAAGGTTAGTTAAGTTGGCGTGCACCCCTAAAGAGAACCCCTAACAGTAAAAGTGTATAATTGACTCACCAATCAATTAAAGCTCAGTCTTTAAAATTGAGATGAACATAATTTCAAGATTATTTGATCCTCATCTAAAATAATTACTCTAAAAATAAAAGGAACATGGAATTAAAAAGCACATAAATCTCTAAAAGTCCGATCTGAAACCTTATAATAGAGCGTGGTCGGGTCAAAAGACAACTACATGCATTATGCCTATTGTCCGAAGTAGTAAAGGAAAAAATGTTAAAGAGGTTGAAGGGAGGTAGGGATGTGGATAGAGCAAATTAGCAGCCTAAAAGCTTGAAATGTAGCCAAGTAGGAGGCACTCGTTTCTTTCCATCATTGTTCTTCTTGTCATTCCTCTTCCCTTTATTCTTTACCTCTTGCTGCTTAGGAGGATTGGCATTTTTCATTTGATGCT